>JAUKPT010001378.1:0-15473 GCA_032273505.1 Nanomia bijuga
GATTTTTGGGGGTGCAAAATATTTTTTGGGGGTATGAAAATGTTTTCAATTTTCTAAAAAAAAAAACTTCTCACCCCAACCTCTCATAAAAAATGGAGGCCCCCTTAATCGGGATTGTTACGTCATGCTATTCTTTATTAAGACTTCTTTTTTTAGGATGGAAATACCAGCTTTTTACAATTCTCAGTTTTTGTCACATCTCAAAAATGTTTTCACACCTCTTAAAATAAAAATGTCTGTTAAGTTTTTATCCCCTACCCACCCAACCCACCCTCTCCACCCTTGTCTTAACAGACAACCTTTCATTTATTTTTATCATATTTTATTTTTTTTCATAGGGTAAAAGCGCAAAATGTGTGGGGGGTGACTCTTAGGAATTTATTTCAAACTTTTTTACATTGTCTATTGGAGTATTTGGGACATTGGAGAGCTATATTCTTTAACTGAGGTTTTCATATTTTTTAACAGATTACGCTCGACCCCCAGCCCCACCTATTTTCTTTTAAAAAAATATGAAGACCTTTTTGTAATACTAAGTGGCTGTAAAATCTATAAAGTACCTGAACGGTATTATCACTGACTACTTAAACATACATTAATATTGAATATATTTAGGTAGCCCGTGGTATAATTGTTTCAAATAAAGTTATAGAAACATTAAACTGGCGGAAAAGGCCAGAGTTCTGCTGCTAAATATCTAAGGAAACCATTTGTAAAACAACGATTTCCTTTCATAAAACCTGTATGCATACAAAATATGTATGAAATGTATTGTACGTGACTAAGATTCAAACAGACCGATTTGGAAGACCACATAATTCATTGATTTTACCATAACAAAGTTAACTTCGTATACTTACCAATTAAAATCTTGGACTACATCAGACTATATCAATTATCCAGTAAATAACTGCTCTTTTTGGAGTAGAATTTTTTCATCACGTCATTATGAATCAATGACATATTTTGGGAGATTTTCACCGGGTCAAGAAGGATTTAAAAAAGGAATTTCACCCGGTCACAGGAAGTTCTCACCGGTTCATCGATAATTCAATTTTTAGAGTTGACTGGGCACACAAAAATCTTTGATTTTAAACGAGTTTTTATTTTTCAAAAGTCGACAGGGGCAGTTTCTTTTTAAATTTCTACTGGGCCAGGCCAATTTTTTGTATCACCACTGGGGTGTGTCTTAAGCATTTATTTCAATGAAAAATCTAAATTCCTTTAAAATTTTTAATAATTGACCAACACTTATGGATTCAATCTACATGGAAAAAGTCATATTTATTTTCGTTAATTTTCTAATTAAGCTAGTGGCGTCATTTTTTGGCACTTGGCAAGTTTTTCGTTATTATGACGTCATCAGGAAAAAGTGCTGACGTCAGCAAAATATCGGACCAAGCAGTACTTTTTTTAACTCTAACACGTTTCAGCTTAATTGCTTCATTTTAAAGATTTTACAGAGGGGCGGAATCCTACCCCCAGTCTTATAGCACAGCCCAGTCCAAGTAGTTACACGCTCAATAAAAAAGTGTCGAAAAAGTGTAAAAATGGTATATTTGATTAATTCTTATAGTTGTGTAGTTTTTTCCTTTTTTTAAAAAAAAGACCTTTTGGGAAGACTAAATAATAGGGTTTTATTTGTAATAATTTTTGTAATAATTTTTAAATATATAAATAATAGGTTAAACTACTTGGCTCAGTGGTTAGATTTCAGGTTTCGCAATGGAGCGAACCGGGTTCGATTCCTCCTGGATCCCTGTAATTTAATCAAATCAATCACTGAAATAATGTCCGCAACAAGTGATCCCTTGTGGTGCGTTAAATTCGACAATTGATTCCGATAAATGTTAATTGTTGCGTGTCGTAAATGTTGATCCATTGCCGTTAGTAGAGCTTAATATATACTACCTCGATCAGGAATGTCATGTAAATAAATGAAAATCATAAAAAGAAAAAAAATCTATTGTACTACTACAAAGATAACAGATAACAGTACAATATGCTTAGAAATTTGAAAGAGTTCTGACCCTAATTGCCTATAATTGATTGAAAATTACAGCAGCTAGTTTTGTCAAAACTCAAAATTATGGTAATATTTCAAAACAAAACAATCAAAGTATTATTATTTTCACCTGCAGTTCAAAGAATCAAATAAAATGGACTTAAGTGGCATTTAGAGTTTGTCAATTCTTGCGATTTGATTAGGTCAAAAATACATCAGTAGGTTTCTGATTGGCTAATGATTTGTTGTTTCGTCAAAACTTAAAAACAAGGTAACATTACAAAAAAATCCTAATCAATCATTTGATGTGATTATCCGACAAATCCAATAACAAGATTAGACATAATCAAAGAGAATATCCTTTAATGATCTGCTTATTTGACATATATCTATTAGCTTTTTCAAAAGAATTTTGATCAAAATTCTAAACTTCCTCGTAAAAAAAATAATCGTGTAAAAAAAAGCTGTTCCATGTTTCCATGCACTGTGGTGAAACTTTGGGAGTGGGATTTCAATAAGATAGGTTCCACGATAGAAGGAAAGTTTAGAAGTTGGTGATAGCAGTTTGTGTAGCAAATATTATCAAAGAATAATCAACTTGGAATATCTAAATCTCTTTCAAATGGTTTCGCCAGTACATATACCTTTGCGCAGAATCCATTAAATTCACGGACCGATGCTTAAAATTTATTTGGAAGATATGAATTGCAATAGGTTTAACGTTTCTGTCCCGAATGTCCCCGAATGCACTTTGATATTTCGATTACACCTTCATGTAAAAAATACAAATAAAACTACTGGTTAAGGGACCTCAAAACGCGTTGGGACCTCAGAATGCAGGTTTTTGTATTAAGGTACTAAAGAAGCTTTAGTTTTTGCTAAATACCTCCAAATGATGCGACATTGTAGTAAATCAGACCGTGTTAAGTAGAAAATATAAAAATATAACATTTTTCTTTTGAAGAACATTCTGGATTAAAGCAAATCAAAAGTACATTCACTAAATACTTGCAAACATTTCATGCTTGTTTAAATATACATTTGCTAAAGGTAATCAGAATTGTTCGCTGCGGACGTCTAAAAATATCTTGAAAAAATAAATACAAGTTATTTTTGTAACATTCTTAGAAAAAGCCTTTAAAGGTTCCATAATTTAGGGTAATTTCATACTGTCATAAATGAATTTGTAAGCAATTACTGTATGAATTTTTAATTTTTTTTGCTTTCTTTGATTTTTTTTTAAAACCATCTCCTCTACATGAAGTTTTGAACCCGAAGTAACTTTTGTTTCCGTTTTGTGTGACTTTTGCAATTTATAATAGTAAATAAATATACAGAATCAAATAGTTATTCCTCTTCTTTATTTCGAAAAACAACCAACATTCTGAGGCCCCTTTACCTGTAATGTCCAATGAAGCTTAATAGACAAACCCATCTAGTGCAGTGGCGAACCTACCGGGGGGGGGGGTTGCACCTCCCATATTTTTGAGACCTGCGGTCTTGCACTAGCTCAAATTCAAATTACCAATCAAATAATTATCTGTTTTACAGGCTCAGATCCCATTTACCAACGCATGGTGGTTGGCAATTTTTCTGTCGGTATTTTTTACGATAAAATTTAGTTCCTTAGTTCCTGAGATGTTTTGTACATTTATGAGCATTAGAATCACTGACTTACGCGTTCGGGAAAATATCTAAAGAAAAGTTTATTTCAAAATATTTCACAGATTTTAAAAATCCAGTAAAACTTACACTTAAGATTTATTTCTGCTGTGCAATACATGCAAAAAAAACATCAGACCTTAACATTATATGCGTAAGAAATGTACAAAAAAATTGATACTTACTTTTTTAACTCCTCTTGTCTTCGACTCTTACAGCAGAGGCAATTCTATGCATTTTTTGTCCATATTTACCATATTTCTTATCCAATCCAATGTGTTATTCTTATTATATCCCTCTTTATTAAATGCAATGTAATAAATTTAGTTAACGCGGTTACGGTTGTTTTATATGTAGATAACAATATTGGTTTAGCGGATCTGTATAATGATTACTGAGTAATATCTTTATTACATTGTCAAGTCAAAAGACAGCATAACCTGATAAGAACTTGACATATGAGAAGGAGGTGGATATTATGTGCGTGATAACTAATAACTAATGTTCTTTTAATTGTTGTTCTATGTAATGAAACATTAATTGTTTTTGTTGTTGTGAGAAAGTAAGTCCAGAAAATCTTGTGAGTTGAGTGTAAATTGATCTTGTCATGAAATCTTTATTAGCGACAAACTATGTGGAAAATTCTTTGTAAAGAAGTAAAGAATGTATTGTCTGAAAATGTTTTTTGGTTAATATGATATAGTAATAAAAATTCTATAAATTCTTTGGCTTTTTTTGGTCGTCGAAAGTTGACTATAGCTATAGTTTTGTTTGGAATTGATTGTGTAAAAGCGATTTGGAGTCTTTATCTGAGAGCAAACAAGCCTAGAGACAGTATTATTTTAAAGAAACAAATTGTACAGTAAACTCTCTATAACTCGAACACTCAGGGGGATAAAAAATTGTTCGATTTATAGAAAGGTTCGAGTAATGGAGGGTTGGGAGAATTTTCCAAAATAATTTTGTGGATTAAATAAGAACAAAACACAATATACAGACTATTTCTATTCTGTAGAAAATAATAACGATATATTGTAGTTTGGTTTCTTCCACAATAATCATTTTCGACATTATCAAAATAGCAAAATAGAACCAAGTTAATTATGGATATATTTTAACAAATTTGTGGTTTTCAAGTTATAGAGAGAAAATATGCAAAGGGACAAAAAAAATCGTTCGACTTAAGGAGAGATTCGAGTTATAGAGAGTCGAGTAATAGAGAGTTTTTTATGAGAGAAAATTTTCACTGTGCCAGTGAAATCATTCGAGTTATGGAGAGATCCGAGTTATAGAGAGTCCACTGTATAATATTTCCAACCAATCAAATAACAACAAACAATATTTAAAATGAAAAATAAAATTTGGTAAACCTTAAATTTTCAATATTTTAATTACATTTTTCTGTGAATTCGAGTTTAGGGAGAGGTTCGAGTTAGGGAGAGGTTCGAGTTATAGAGAGTCGAGTTATAGAGAGTCGAGTTATAGAGAGTCCACTGTACATACTTTATCGAAGAAGTTGGGGTGGGGCTAAATTATGAGTAGGGAATTAACATCTTTGTTGGTTAGCTTATAAATACAAATTTACGAGACAAAGCGGTTAATTCAAGTCTCGTGAGGAATATTGAGTAATTAGCTGAAAGCACGCAGGTAGCTCTTCGTGTAGACTGCGCGTGCGTAAAACCATTCTCCTTGAGACGGATTATCTTACTGGCGACAAATGCTGAGGTATTTTCTTTCAGTGATTTCAATTTGAACCAATCAGTTTCTTCATGATATTCAATACAGCAAGTTAATAGTCTATTAGGTTAAGGTTATTTTGTTTTGATTTTGTACCATTTTCCATCCATTTTTGTCGAATTTAACGCATCACAATGGTGGAGATTCAGTGGTTGATTGAATTACAAGGATACAGTGGGGATCGAGACCGGGTTGCTCCAACAGGGTGCGAAATAAGCGGTTCGCAATCGCTAATTGCGAACCGTTTTCTGAAAAATTGCGAACCGTTTTAGTGCTACTGCTAATAGAACTGCAAATCGTTTTATACATTTTTACACATGTTGCGAACCGTTTTCAAATCCTTATTTCGTACACTGCTCCAATGTGAAACCTTAAACTTACTTCTCAGCCAATGCGCTGGCACAACGGGTGAATATTTTTAGGGGCACGGTGATTCGGTGACACTTTCCTCGTATTGATGTTTTTGAGAACTGTTTACCCCCCATGGTTGGGCGACTGACGGAGACTATTTTAGCTTCTAGATTCCCTAAAATCATCATTTAAGCCATTTTAAGCAATAAATTTTGTTTGAAAGAAGTTGATTCTGCCCCTCCCCCGTCTGTTGCGCCTTTTCTTTCGTCGAATCCTCCATCGTAAAATGTTTTAGCTGCCAATTCTATAAACTACTATTTCGGTATGACATACCATTTTTCAAGTAGAATAATGTAATATGTATGTAAAAAAATATTGATTTTAAAAATAAATATCCTGGAAGTTAAAGCAAAAAGAAATTATAGGTCATTCCATACTGTTATTCGTCCTTGAAATACTTGTATTCTTGTTGTAGATTGTCACTGAGTATGTTCTTTGTAAAATGCTAATTCTTTATGAATCATAAAGTTGAACCCATCTGTTTTTGCTATGGTTCTCTTTCGAATTATTGATAAGTGAAGAGAATTGAAACTTTTTCAACATTTCGAATCAAATCTAATTATTGATCAAAGATATTGTAAAAAAATTTTACCAAACACAAATCTATTTTTTTTTCTTTGTGTGTTTTTCTGACATATATCTTCAAAAGGAAGAATTTTTGATTAAGAAAAGAAAAAAAGGAAAAGGAAAAAGATCATCGCAAACAGTACCGACTTGTTTATGTTTCTTGTAATTATATTTCGCACGATAACCGAAAATTATCTTTTTGTTGAGGTTGTCTTATGTCTCTACCTCTTTTATATTGTTTGTTTTCTCTAACCTTTTTTTATTCTAGAAATAACTTGCGAGTGCCATGACAGATAAGTATAGTCATAGATACAGGCTCTCCTAGAAAAAACTTACAACGTCTACATAAAGAAAATTAAAAAAATAATAATATAGTTATTAAACTTGAGAGTTTCTTTGCGTCTCACACTGCTAGTGATGGCTACAACGCCTTACAAAATACGATTACAAAGTCACAAAAAAGAAAAAATTCTACAGCAAAAACATGATGTATAGGAAAGTTGTTCGAAGAAACATATTTTAGGTGGGATATAATAGGGATGGGGGTTGGGAGAAGGGATTTGATCGTGCAGTATAGTGAAGCTAGGGGAAGGACAGTCTTTATTTAGGGTTTGTTGCGGAAATTATTCACGAACTATATGATATAAATAAGACTCTATGGGAACGGGGTTGATCAGAAAGGGCTTCCCCGACCAGATCTTTGTATACTTTTGAACGGTTTGAGCCTTTCCACGTGCCTGTAGCAACGAGAGCAACTATTTAATGTAGTCTTTCAACATCTTCTATTAGCTTTTAGTCAACACTTGACCCATTGTACTATCTTTAGGAGGTTCATAGTATCACAGAAATCCAGGTCTTACAAAAGATTTGTAAATAAGATCTATTGTATTCGTCATTAAGTATTTAGATAACATTTTTAATTTTCATATCACAATGCTTTCCTAGTCTTACTCATTTTCTCATACTAGTGCTTTTTTCCAGTCTCCATTCATAGGCCCATTGACGAACCGTGCAAAGGTCTCTATTTAGCTCCGCATATGAGATAACGGGATCATACACAATTGAGTAAGCAAAGGTCCAAGAACGGACCCTTGGGGAACACCAGAATTTATGTGAGACCATTCTGCTTTAATTTAAAGATTAAGCCCTCGTGCCACACTTTGTCCAAGGCCTTATAAATATTAGAAAACACGGCACGTACTTTAATTGATTTATTATCCTCAAAACATTCTTGTATCTCGTTAACAAGGTAAAACAGCTGTTTTTTTGTGCCATTGCCAGGCCTGAAGCCTGATTGATGCTTAGTGATGAGTTGGTGTTCATTGAGGTACGCATATAATAAGTGTTTGGAAATGACTTTTTCTCATATCTTTCCACATATATAATATATAGGTAACAGGGAAAAAGGTCGATAATTTTTGACAATTTGCTTGTCATTCTGTAAAAATAGGTGTGACGTTTGCACATAGATGAGTAAACGGATGTCTCACAGCTTTACCTTTTTTTAAGAAAGTTACCTTTATGAAATCCAAGATAATTTTTCTACTTAACTAGGAGCAGCCCTCGTTTTTACTGGAGAAAAATTCGAATATCTAAGGTGTGAAATTAAATATTTTTTTCTCCCTCCCTTTCCCCATCATTGTTCCGGATTTTATGATATATACATATCATTGTGATGTGTGCTAAAAACATGTATTTGAATATATTATCTTCAAACACGCGATTTTTTGTCAAAAACCTCTAAAAAAAGCCCGAGTCAGATAGGATTAAGTCGGCATTAAACGAATGAACAGAGCGTGCATGTCAAAAGCCTTGAATCATCACCATCGAGTTCAAATTTATTGTAACGGGAGGCAGATGTAAACTGACGATTTAAAGCCTAAACCAAATTACTATTAATATGCTTATTTTTCATATTTTTAACTTTTAAAAAGGTTAGAGGCTCAAATTAGCCCGAAACAATCAGGCCTGCCAGCAAGAAATGTGTGCGTGATCAGGCTTGCACGATCGCGCACAGGGCTTGCGCGATCGAGTTTGTGTCGGCCAATTTCTTTCTAAACGAGTTCTTATTCGATCTAAACAACCAGTCATTATTCTATAAAAAGAACCAGGGGGGGAATAAAAAAGATTAAGAATCATTGACATTAACATTCTAATATCAAAATATGTCA
This sequence comes from Nanomia bijuga, assembly GCA_032273505.1. Lineage (NCBI taxonomy): Eukaryota > Metazoa > Cnidaria > Hydrozoa > Siphonophorae > Agalmatidae > Nanomia > Nanomia bijuga. The sequence continues at coordinate 8,554 of JAUKPT010001378.1, forward strand.
CTGTTCACGCGATCCAAAATTTGAAATTCTGTTCCTTGCATGATCGGTTACGCAATCGCGATCCAAGGGTATATATTTTTGCGAAAAGTCCGAATTTTTTCCCCATACCATTTTCCATTTTTTTCCCTGTTTTAGGTTCTGAAACAATAGAAAACAGTAGAAATCACTTATTTCTTCCCTGTATCTATGATTTTGTTGAATTTTTTCCCTACCCCCCGGGGGCGCTTTTGGACAAAATATTTTTCTGTGTCGCGATCGACTCGATCGAGCTTCACTGACAGGCCTGGCTTATTTTTTCATACTTTCAACTTTAAAAAAGGTTAGAGGCTCAAATTAGCCCGAAACAATCTCATCAGTGGGACTGAAAGGTGAAGCTTTCCCTTACCTTTGTTCTACAACTGTCCTCTCTTGACAACCATTTAAAAATCAGTTTCCCTTACAATCTGATCATATTCTGATCTCTATCAAATATTTATAGAGATATCTATTTAAAACAATCAGTTTTATCAAAAATGAAATTTTCGTTTGTCGTATATATATCTTTTATCATACAGATTTATTGATAATGTTTTCTTTTTGAACTTTTTTGATTTAATTCATTTTCATTTTCACTTAAGAACTAATCGAAACTAAACATTTTTAAGCGCCATCTGTGCAGGGGACTCAATTCAATCTATTTTTTATCTTTTATTTTTATAGGGAAACTGAAAGCTAATTCAAAACGTCATTCCGTGTGATATTCCATACTAGGCCATATTACTTCTTACCCCCATATGAGGTCTGCACATTCTGTCAATATTTAGTCAATTAAATTGTTTTTTTCCCACAGTTTCCATACTTTTTTCAAAAACAGATGCGTCGAAATAACTGAAACACTTTGAATTTGCACACAAGAAAACACATTCAAGTTCGAAGTTTTTATCTCTGCTTTAAAGTGCTATTGTGAAAACATTTCTCCAACTTCGTACTGCAGGGATATCTTCTCTTCTCAGGTCAGCTACTGTGATCGAATGATGACGTTGGTTTAACAGTTTTAAGGGGGGGTTCCAGGGTTGCCCATTCCGCCATTCCGCCATTCCGCCTTATTTTAGACGCCTATTCCGCATTCCGCCGTTATTTTTATCGCCAATCCGATTCCGATTTTCAAGTTCAAGTACTACATCAGTCCCCACCCTAGATTTGCATTTTATCAATGAATTAACTGTTTGAAGTTTCGATATTATTTCAATCTCACGAATATCTCTTTTTACATTCTTGCTATAAACATCAAGCATTTTATGAAAAACTTAAAGGGCCAAATAATAACATTATCAGGGATCAGAAACAGGTAATTCAAGCAATTCAAGCGGATAGATAAGCTATACTCTTAAACCACCTAGCCCGTTACGGAATAAATACGGTATATTCTCCCAAATGAAATCTCAATAAACTATGCATGATACAATCTTGCGGGTTTTTGTTAAGGGGCATTAGCTTTTTGTCATCTTGTGGGCAGATCAGATATGAGACTTTCTGACTCACGATCTTGTCCCCTCTGGAATGACAAATTGCTCTTGCCTCTTACTTGAATCCTTTTTCATCCTTTTTATCTATCAAAAAAGAAATAATTAAACCATGGTGCATGCCGACATCCTGATCTATATCATATATATTGCAAGTTAGATTATTTAGACGTTATATTATTTAGACAGATGTATTTGAATTTTATTTGTTATTTTCCTGAGAAATATATTTCATTCATTCATTCATTCAAGCAATAATGATAAAAATCTTAAAGCATCAATGAATAAACATACACGTGAATAACAGTTTTTAAGATACCTTTAACTGCCATGCATCCGCCAAAATGTATCAGTTTATGTGAATGTAAATGTAAATGTGAGTCTAAGGGGGTGTTTATATGGAAAATTTGACCTGTGTCAAACTCGATCCGGGTCAAAGGCGGGTAGAGTGTAACCCATTCCACACGAGATTCCTATGTACCCACTAAAATTTTTACCTGGGTCGATGTCATTTTGAGAACTTTATCGTCCCATAACTTCTAAAATATTGTTTTTTTTGTAATAGTCTTCTTGTATCTTTTTCTGCTCTCTCAATTCTCTTTCGAATGGAAAATATTTGGTACTATGGGACCCAATGACGTCATAACACGTGACATCCGGAACCAACAATTTTGGTCCCCAGGGCGATTTTGAATCCTTATCCCATAAGAAACTCATAGAAAAAGAAAAACCTTCGAATACCCTGTTTGCAAGTTTTTCGCAAAAAAATCCATATTATCACGAAGGAGGCACCGACGTGCAAAAAAATTTTGAAAATCGACCACTCTAGATTGGCAATAACAAGCCTCTTCCGGAAAGAAATTACAGGAAAGAAAGTTATTTAAAGGAAATAATGTTCTAATAACAAACGAACAATTCTACTCGTTGTAAAATTTCTTACGATAAAAACAGCTAACTAAAAGTGTTAATAGTTATCCAAAAAAATCGATCCGGACGCCAATCCGGAGGATTTTGGTAGCGATCCGATCAAAATATGGTGCGATCCTTCGCGATCCTATAAAGATTCGAAAAAATGGTCAATAAATCGATCCGATGAAAAACAATATTTTTGAACGATTAGTGAGTTATGCACCATGTAGTGTGATTACTGTGAAACGTGATCTGGTGAAAATTACTGAATTATTCGATCGGAAAACGGGATTCGGGACGAATTGCTGTTAAAATCGATCCTTTTTCACGATCCGAACGGAATAATGAATATCTTGAGCAATCCGACACACAAGTGGCTCTAATTTTACCGATCTCTTAAATAATTAGTGCGATCCGGAAAATCTTTGTGTCAAAATACACGATCAGCCGATTTATGAACGAGTTTTCGGATGACTGACGCAGGGGTGTGCTATTCGTATTGTAACTCAATAAAATGAAAAATAGTTTGTTTTAATTCATTCATTCATTGTTGATATTGATAACGATTGATTGATTCAAAATGTTTCAAATTTGAGTTTTTACAAAAAACAAGTCTGGCATGGGAACAGGTATTTCAATAGAAGAATAACATAGCAACAAGTGTTATGATAATACAGTAGAATCTATCTAAAGCAGATTGGAAAGTTTCGCTTTATCTTTCTCTTTCCATATGACTGTCCGCTTTATCAGATACGAACTAGACAACTGAGGGATTGGTGAATTGAAAACTTTAGATTAACTTTACAAAAAAACATTTTTGCACATAATAGTGAATGGGATAGCAAGAAGGGAACTGTTGAAAGTATTACTACATGTCAGGCCACGCAGCCAGCTCTCGAAAGCCCTCGAAAGGAAAAGAGCTACGAAAAAGCTAAGAACATTTTTGCTTTCAGACCCTCTAAAACTGAGTTTTGGGCTCATATAGCTTAAATTTGATTTCTAACATGTACAAGAGTTCCGCTTCCACGCATAACCTTTGATTCCGTATTCCGCCTTCATTTTTGTCCATATTCCGATTCCGCCGGATAAATATTATTCCGTATTCCGCGTGTAAAATGACGTCCGTTCCGTATTCCGCCTAGAAAAAAGAGGCCATTCCGCCATTCATCAACTGGAACTTTTAAAAGATGTCTCAAAAATGATATTTATCTTAGATTCTATCTCTATTACATGCTCTTCATGGCTACTCGGCTTATATATATATTTTATAGAAACCCGAAGTTTTAGCAGAAATATTACTTTATAATCCTATTCTTATTTGAATCATACCCGTTGAAGTCTTTTTTATTTCTTATTTTTTTTCCGACATCAATGATCGTATTTCAGACTTATTTTGATAAATGATAAAATCTAGTTATAAATATATTTTACAATCTTGAGCTAGCAGGAGATAGAAGATAAAGATTCGGTTTTTGTTTGATTTTCGTCATGGCAAAAATGACTTCATCTTTGCATAGTGTTTCTATTTTAGTTTGATCGTCTATTAAGTTAGGATTTGTCAATCGCACAACAGCAAACAATGATCAGCACAGTTTTCCTGTCTCTTCTTCTGTGAATGCGTTAATAGCTTGGTTTACCTGGACTTTTTAGGAGGAGCTTTATCTGAGTCAGTTCATCTTAACCATTCAACATTCCAGACATGATCATTTTGTAGATGTTGCTATTACACAATATACAAGTTGCCTATCACTCTGGGTCATGAATTATTCTAATAACTATTGTTTAGTTTTTTATTCTATTTCATAATGAGTTTAAAATAAAAAAAATAAACAAAAATCACTCTCGTATTCATTTTTATTATAAAATTACTCGCTCGAAGCAATATTTTCAACAACTATCGTATATTTCTTCTTGATTGATGAGAAATAAATTACGTTCATAATGCAATAATGTCTACATCATTTATCGAACATTACGCGTTTTTTGCCATTTCATGAGAAAAACAATAGTAAATGCAAATACGATCTAGCTCGAGTACATATAAAGCAATGACTCGTACCCCAACTAAGGGTTTATTATATTATCATGCTTAAGAATGACAAATGAAATCAATCACTGAAATAATGTCCGCGACAAGTGGCCATATTTTATTGTTTATGCAATTTTGATAAGACTTAGAAAACGATCGCAAAATAATTCATTTATAAAACCTTTTTGCTTCTGCCTTCACTTGTCTTTGATAGAATGACCGGCGGGTTTTTAGTTTGTCAAATGCTACTGTTACTTAAAAGGATCGATTTTGCAAATGCAGATGCTTGATTCTATTTACGTTATTAAAAGAAACACTCGCTAAATTCATTATCCAACAACTGAAGTAAATGCAACATTTATACCTACATGGTCTAAGTCAGTAGGCCTTGATTCCTGACACTGTTTAAACGCAACACGGAAGAGCAATAGTGCTGGGGATTAGTATACAAGTAAAACCATGGTTTGTCATAAAAATCTTAACGAGAAGATATTATGATGATATTTTTACGGACTTAGATCAAGAATCATATTTTACATATCATCTTCTTTTTCTTTTTCTTGTGCTTTTTTCTTTTTCTTTTAAATAATATGTAACACTGGTCAGTGATTATTTTGTTCGGTTCAATTTTTCGAGTTTTGTGTAATATATTTAGTCCGGTCATTCTAGGGTTGGACCTCAACATAATTTAACAAGGCCAATTTTTTCAGGAAATGGTCTGGACATAGTCAGAATTATGCCCAAAAAACCCCACCGGCCAACTCCTTGGGCATATCGAGATAATTACCCTTTTATGCTACCCCCAATCACCCCAGGCGGTCAAAATTTTATGTCTCCAAATATCATCAAACTATACATCAATCGAAAGGAAGTTCAATGCTGAACAAACTTTGAAATACGAGCATGGTCTAATTATGCTTAGTTCAGAAGATAATGGACCAAAATGGGGTAATTTTGACCCCTACGTTCAATATCCTTTAAGTTTTTCTTTCTTAAAACCTATTATCCTATATATCAATCGAAAGGAAATTTAATGCTGAACAAACTTTAAAATACAACCATGGTCGAATTATGCTTAGTTCAAAAAATAATGGACCAAAAAGGGGTCATTGAACGTAGGGGTATTAGACGTTTATATATTGCTTACATAACGACAATAGTCGTATTTTTTACAGCACTGTAGAAGTTTTTTCAGAAAGAAAAACGTCGTTGTATCTTTTTGTCTTTTATTTGTTTCGTAACTGGTTAGCGAAACTTTTCGTAACTGCTTAGCGTTGTTTTGTTTGGTTATAACATTGTTTTCTTATCTTTTTCGTAACTGCTTAGCGTTGTTTTGTTTGGTTATAACAATGTTTTCTTTTAGTATTTTTCCTAGGAGTTGTGTAACTTTTCTTATGTGTCTATACAGCATTTCTAGTCCCTGTATAGGAGTAAACCATATTTTCTTAGAACTTCGAGATGAAAATGAATGAGAGATGTTTCTCCTTTAGTCAGAAAAAGAATAAAAGGTATTGTTAAAAGAAAAACTATTTTCTCAGCTAAGTTTGCACGTTGTTAGAGAGGCTTTTTATGAGATGATAAAGTGTCTTTATTAATTTTTTCTTCTTTTATGAAACGGATTATCTCGGAAGAGAATATTTATTTACTGTAGTAAATGTTAAAAAACGGCAATTATCATGAAAAGTAATTAACATTTTTGAACAAACTCTTTACATTAACATTTATAAGGGATGTCTCTAGATGCATGCCAAATAGTTTTTTATGAAAAGTAAAAGATAGCTTGGAAATAAAGAAAATGCCGAAGGGGTTTATATTTAGCACCCCTCTTTCGATTGACACGGCAAAATCATTAATTCTTCATTAATTTAGAACAAAACGTCACCTGTTTATGGTTGACCCGTAATCTTTTATGTTTAGTGAGTCTTTTCACGAAAAAAGTACATTTTAGTTGTGCCAGGGGTAAAAAATGTGCTGAAGGCAGCGGTTTTGACCCCTCATAATACTGACGACGTCATATTTATTGTAAAGTGGCTATTGAAATCAGTTTTATTACGCTACAGTTTTATTACTATAGTTATAGTTAGAAACCACTCAAATGGCGAAGAATTTTGTTAGAAATTCTGTCGAGGGCTTGCCCGAAAAAAAAACAAGAGAACGTCGAGAGAAGCAAAAATTATAGATGTAATCGAATTAAATAGATGAGAGGTTCTTTAATATGAATCAAAAAGACTCTTCGAAATTATTTTTTTCCATGTTGCTTTAAATTTGTAGTATAACGACGATTTTTCACGAAGATGATCGGTGTTATTCCAACCTTCAACTGATTGATATGATATACTTTTTATAGGCCAGCTCATATGAAACTATCCCCGCTTGTTTAAGAATAATCAAACATAAGTAGCAAGAATATTCGTTGTCAATATCATTTGATGCATATTATCCGAATGCTGTCGTCGTGATATTTATGTCAACAAAAATAT
>JAUKPT010001379.1:0-15468 GCA_032273505.1 Nanomia bijuga
TATGTCATCTTTCTTTTCTTTTATTTACTAACGTTTTCTTCTTTTTCATATCTTTTATTCTTGATAATGACCGAATAAGTCGAAATATATCGAATTATTATTAAAAATTATTAGTCTTATATTAAACAAGGTCAATATTCATGTCGTATAACCTTTTTTGGTTAATAATTATTTTGTTGGACAAATTTTGACTCAGTTGGCAGGGATGGTACAAATAACAGAAGTTTTTTTTTAAAGAAACATGCAATAATAATATCTGATAGGAAAAACAAATATATTGAATCCGATGTACAAGGTGTAAATAAAAATTACATAAAAGAAGGCTGGACCCAGTAGGATCAATGTCATCCAGGCTATTTGTTTTGATTTGATAAACAATATCAAAAGACGACAAGTTCAATTACAACTACTGAATGAGAGAAGCAGACATTTCAATGGTCTCCAAATGGGTTTTTGTAAAGCATAACTGTTATGACAAGTAAAAAGAGTTTTGTCTGCAATACCAAAACATTGTCTCGTGGTATTAACTTAACTGAGCAGATAAATAACGAAATATAAATAAAATGAGAGAAAGAAAACATATGTTCAAAAAGAAATAAAAACATTTAGACCAAAAATAAGAATAAGGTCTGCTGTTTATCAAAATAAACATCTTTACCAGTAATGTTTTAGGTTTCAATTTAGGATATAAATTCTGAATATGTATGTCTTTGTCCTTGAATAAAAAAACCATTATAAAGAAAGATAAGATAATGGCAATAAGAGCTCTGCAAATGCCGTTTTTAACACAAACATTGTGCCCTTCCCTTGGAAAATCAGATGCTACCAAACCTCCACGTGTATTGCCAAATCAATCATACAGCCATACAATTTATGTCGTTTTATCAGGTATCAATTAATTACTCAAATTTTCTCTTATATCAAGAGATAAGTAGTTAAAACACCTTATTCATCAGTATACCAGGTGTCCCAAAAAAAGTATACAACTTTGAAAGATTGTTTTGGCATAAATATTTATTAATTTTGAAAGATACTTATAACCACGTGGAAGAAGATAGATAAACATAATTTCTAATGGGTCACTTTTCAAATTTTGATGAATATTTCCCGAATTAGAGTACTTTAAAGAGAAAGTTAAATTTTAGAAATACTATAAAAATGGCTACAGGGTATTAAATTTAGTGTTTAAACAAGTTTTTTTTGTTTGGTCTTCTGTTCTTTGTTGTGGGATAGGAATTAGAGAAATAGAAAATAATTATTTTTCATTTCCATTCATATTTTTAGTAATTTTGATAGTTATTTCTTTTACAATGCATGTCCTCTCACTGCTTAATTCGTCATTGTCTCGCCCAAGTGAACATCCCACCAACCGCTCTTCGAATTAATTCTCTATCACGATTGTTACATTCTCTTTGAATACAATAACGAAGATTCTAAGATTGAAGGATATTGTTCTGCAGGCACATTTCATATTTTATCTTTCAGATAACCTCAAAGTACATTTAAGGAAATTTAATTGAATCAAAACAAATTAAAATAAAATAAGTTACTATGCTTCCTATAGATTTAATACCCTACTTTTAGCCATTTTTCTAGTATTTCGAAAAGTTCATTTTTCCTTTTCAAGTGCTCTAACTCAGCGAGTGTTCAACCAAATTTAAAAAGTGACCCATCAAAATTTAAGTTGATATTTCCGCTTTTACATGGTTATAACAAACTTCAAAAACTAAAATTATGTTATGCCTATAACTCTGTTAAAGTTGTATACTTTTTTTTGGGACACCAGGGTATGTGATGGCTCAGTAATACAAAAAATACAAATAATACTACATGTGATACAGTAATACTTGATGAGCACAACTGCATAGGTTTTATACTATTAACATACCTTGTGTGTACAGGCCAACGATTATTAAGGTATCATCTCCCTTTGTCATTGCAAGTGCACCTAAATGAAAAGAAAGAAGCAAAATTGAAAATTAACAAAAAAGCAAGGAGAAAGAACCAAATGTTTTCTATATAATTTCGTAATATACTAAATGTTGAATGTCAATAATCAGGAATTTTCAGTGAAATAAGTTTGTCCAAAAATAAAAGTACTTTTTTAGAAGAACAATTATTTTAATTCTTTGAAAATTGTTTTGAAATTAGGTCTAAAATCAAAGTAATTGAAGTAGATACTGCTTTCCAAAAGCAAAAGTAATACTTTTAGGCCAATAAGGGATGGAATATATGGTGGGAAAATTTGTTCGTTTTTTCTATAAAAACCCACCTAATTAAGTGTCTCGAATTAAAATACAAATTAAAATAATTTTCAATAAAATAGCTCGAAAAAAACTAAAAAAATATCCTTTAATTGCTAAATTTCATTTTCTATATGGATCAATATATATCCAAAAAGAAAATTTAATTTTTGAAAAGAAAATATATTTTTTAATTAGGATAGAATTAAAATACAATATCGAAGGAACCAATGCTCGAAACATGAATCACATTTTGTATTTGCTATGATATTGCGTATTGTATTGTATTTAATTAATTAGGAAAAAACATTTAGCAGCTTTATTGATTTTTGTTGAGTGACGTCGATAAATCACGATTGTTCAATTGACGTCACTGATAATCCTACACAATTTTAAGCTTGCTAGTTCAATAAGTACAAGTACAATCGCATTAGAAAGAGGGCCATTAAATATGTCCGATAAATATGACTAATCGAATACCCCAAAATAAAAGTAACATTTCCAAGGAGATATTTATATTGTCTGTAACAAGCCTGGCAGGTCAAAATCTGTAATCATGCTTGGTGGGCATCTATAACAGAAATAAATGCATACAAATGTATACAATTATAATGGTTTTAAACTTAAAAGGTGCACAAAAATGTACTTTCAAAGAAAAAAATTGATTGAAAACAAAATTTTCCATCTGGATAATGAAAACGATATAAAATGACCAATTAGGAAAGGCAACATTGAAAAAACAGAGCTAAGAGATTAAGCATGTGTTACATTTTGAGAGGTGAACTACTTCTGAGTCAAATAATGGATAAAACAGTGTGTTTGCGTTGATTTTTGTTGATTGACGTCAATAAGCCACGATTGCTAAATTGACATCACAGATAATCTTACACCTGCTGACGTTTAACGCGTAAAGCAGCCTGCTAATTCAATAATGATAAACATATGGGCTACACTATTTCATCATTTAGTCTGTAAAAAGGATAAAACATAGATATACACTTCCTCCTTAAAAGATGAATATAAATAACAACACAACTCAACTTGTTACATTGTTATTTTACTTATGATTACTGCTGTTCTGTATAAACATTGTCATGTCATCAAAACAAAAACAACACTGGAACACAGCAACTGACACATACGAAATTCTCATGAGAACTTTTCCCACCATTGTTGCAGTTCGTTTTGAGCAAATATCAAATTTCATTGACAAGTTTCTTTAAAGGACAAATGAATTTGTAGAAACACTTTAAATTGGTCATACCTCCTTTATTCACAAAATTTTTCACAACAGCTGAGTGAGAAAGTATGAGTCCAAATTAAAGTTCAGAATTAGATTCTATCGATATTTTCTTTGGTCTGACATAGAGCTACCCCTATTTTACACGTTTTTTTTTACGTCTTAAATTATTATTCTTATCTCATTTTGCTCTTTGTTTCATATTTTAATTTAAATGAGCAATATTTACATAAATTTTCTTTTTTTCCTTTTGGGAACTCAGTACTAGTCAGTTCGTTTCTTTATAAACGATTTGTCGTTTTAAAAGATCTCGATGACACATATGGTAAAAATAAAGGACAGAACGACTACCTGGTCAACCCATGTCGTATGAATGTGATTGTCCATTCCCACATGACCTGATATAAGATGCACACTCCCATTCATACAAGACATTTGCCATAACCTCACACGAGCAAAAAATAATCATGTATTTTCCTTCTAGCTTAACATGCTAGAAATAAATTCTATTAATTGATTTACCTAATTCTTATCCCAGATGGGGATATACCTACGAAAATAGGGTATCCCACAAAACGTGACATCTAACGAAACAGCTATCAAATGATTATCAAATTTAGAAATGAAAAGCCATTGTATCAATATTGACACTATACTTAATTGTGAAACTGACAATCAGCTTTCACCCTTGAAATCCATAAGCGTGTTGACAAGGGATGGACATCCATCTACTAAATCGTTCATGAGTAAACAAACTTATGTTTGATGATGCTGATGCTCGTTGGTTCACTCTATATTCAAGATATATTTATTCATTTATTCATTTTCCAAATTAGATATTACGACGAAGAAGGGAATTCCTCAGAATCATTCGTATTGTGTCATAAAAGTCTTGAATTGAAATAATCAAGGTTCTTCATAATGTATTTTACAATCATCCATAATGCCTTCATCAGCAGAAATATCAAATCAGTCAAGAAAATTAACTAATTCAATAATCATACGATTAAAGATGTAAGATGCGACTTTTATTCTCATAATTGTTTACTTATGACATGAAAATAAAACATTTCTTGGGAAAAAATGCAACATTATGTAAGATTATGAGAATACCAATTTTTTCTCACTTTATCTTTGCAACGGAGAATTCTCAAGAAAACAATCATATCATCTTTAACAAAATGCCTGCTTCCGATCACAACCTTGGTACTACTCAAGCTCCAACTTCTAGCTCACTAACATCTTAAGAATTTTACAACTTTCTAATGCCCTCTTCCTCCATGTTCCTATATTTCACGATTCATCCCTGTTTTTTTCCTTACGAACAGTAGAAAGCTTATTCATTCAATATCTTCTTAATTTTCTCATTCGTTTTCCTTCTCAGCCAACCAAATTTACTATAAGTCTAATTCTAATGTACTGTTATTACTTTCTCAAGGGTCTGGGAACACGCAGAGTTTTAATCTGTTAAAAGGTTTATGTCAAGCATTTCATATGCTTTTCAGGGCAGTGAAGTTCCAAGAGTTTGGTTACATACTAATTAGCCAATTTCTCTCAGATATCATGGATCAATTGCCTGGCAAATTTATTTTTTGCTATCACTCGAGTCAAGCGGATTTTATCAAATCATTATTGTTGACACTCTCCGGTACCACATGCATCTTACATCCATCAAGTAAATCACTACAATGATGTCGAACTTAATTGTATAAACTTAAGGCAATTGCAAAATCACATAGCACTACACGTTGTTGGTTAAACAAACTTAAATCCAAATTGATAAGAGAATAACATTTCAGTCAATATTGTGATGTTTTATGAACCTACTTGACCCAAAAAGCCTAAGTCTATTTTCTCAACAACATGTCACTTATCGTTTTCTTATCTCATTCAAAACAAGACAGCCCTCTCTTAAGATGAATACGTCTCATGATACAGTACGGAACATGACAACTCGACTGACAGCAAACACGTGTAGATATAGTAAGAGTGCCATGTAAAATGAAACCCAGCACAGCTGATAAAAAATGGCAAATAAACAATAAAAACAGTTGAAATTTGTTTGAAAGGGGAAAATTCTCACGTCTAAGATATTTTATGAAATTTGGCTTTCCCAAAAAATATTTACTGTTGTTTTGTTTTGAATGAAATCATTTTTTCCACAAATGATACAGATTGACCCAGCAGGCAATTTTAACCCCAAATATCAATTTATGACAGATATACATTTCTTATATGGACATGAAAAAAAGGCATCATTAAGGAAAATCATTGCAACGCGAAAGTGTTATGTTTTACGAAACATATCCTGCTTAGAAATTTTACCACCCATATGTTTCCAAAATATCATAGAGATTCAAAGCAGGACAGATTAGCGAAATTGTCTCTAAATCAGCTTAATCATTTGAAAACAACCTCTTCAGTCAATAACATCTCGAAATAATGGTTTTAGCTTATTGGTGTAAGTTGATTGACCAAATACATTCCAACATAATTCATCTTTAAAGTGAGCCTGACTTATTTTCATGGATTAGCAGAATAATGTGATATGTCGAAATATAAGTTATATCATACCATATAGATTCAAATGTCATTTTCATATTGGAGGGTCATTATCTTATATTGTCTCAGGGGAAACGGGCTTTTCGTTTAATTGCTTTTCTTGGTGACCCTTTCTTTGATTGTTGTATGAAAGTTGATTCTGTATATTATACTACCAGCCCAAAATTCAGGCTATTTCATTGTATTTTATCACCAAACCTACTGAATTTCAAAAGAATATACCATTCAATAAAAATGCAAGACAATGCTATGTTTACTTTGGGGATTTTGGATGTACCAAAGTCAAACCCAAAACGATGATTCCTTCGAATTCAGATTTTAATTTCAACCTCCCATCAACCAGTAAGAAATTGTACAATAATAAGTATTTAGCAAGTAAATTTAAACGTAATCTTTTCACAGATTATAAGCATTATGCGATATGGTGACAATTCGTGGAAAGTAAAGGTTATAGCACTTAACTTTAAATAGAAAATCAATATTCAAAGATCATTATTTTGCCTTTCAGGGAGAGGTCAATCAAGTGCCATAGCTACTAACATTTTTTTGGGTGTATATCTCTGAACAAATCCCTACTGCTACTTTAGGCATTGTTACCTAAATCATCTCATATGTTGACTGGACATTGCCCTAACGCGGTACATTGTGTCATGCATCATGGTATACATTCAACAAAGAATCCAACGACTCAGTAAGAAGACATTTTTCACAGATTAGCATTATGCGATATGATGGCAATTCGTGGTAAGTGAAAGTTATATCACTTAACTTCAAATGGAGAACTTATGCCTTTCTATTACTTACAATTTCTTTTGAACTGAGAATTTGGCTCTTGCATCAATATTCCATGACTTTATTATAAGATTCAAAGTCAACCAGCATATAAATCCAATTAATCCATTGCTACTTGCTGTGGGAACAGTGCAGTGTTTTCTCATGCTTTGCCTAAGGTTTGAACACTTGGCCCTAGCGACAATATTGGTTACCCATTAATTGGATATTTTTCTCATCAAATCAAATCGAAAGAATATATAATATTGTTTGGTTATCATAAATAAAATTAGTCCTCTATATGCAGCCAAATTTGGGACATCTCTATTAGGGAAAAACTCGTGGCGTTCCATACTAGGCCTTGAGTTTACCACTTTCCCGTTGAATACTGTAGTTGTTTTTTTGAGGACGGATTCGTATACCCAAATGAAGTATTTTCTGCTGTGTTTTGAAAAAATTCTGTTTGGTCTTTCAGGATATATAAAGCACGGTTTTATTAAAAATTATTAAAAACTAGAGAAGTAATAAATACAGAATTCAACGGGCCATGATTCAACTATATTAATCACGAGTCGACAATAATAATTTTCAGCAAGGAAATAATGCATAAAATACTATAATTATCATAATAATTAACAATTATTATATCCAGGGAAATTAGGTGAAATCAAAAATTTAAGCTGGGAATTTCCCCGCTCCCTGAGCCTTTTTTGAACCCCTTATCTATGCAATAAAAATTCACGCAGTCATGGAAAAAATCATAAAAATGTTCATGACATTCTTAAAAAGAACATAAATTTGAACGAAAGATCTATTTTGAAAATATTTTATATAATTGGAATGTCTCAGTAAGTGTGTCTTGTTTACGTAGAAAGAAGTAAAACCTCAACATGTATGATATTTGAAGATTTATCTCAACTTTATCTCTTATCTTCACCTAATTGAATTTGAAATCATCGAAAATACTGAGAAAACAAAAAACAAGAGACTATAAAGTCCTTAAAATTCTTTTTATCCAGAGGTATATTCCATTTCCTTTTAAACAGTCTTTTTCCTTCTGATACCAAATTGCTTTTACAATGAAATATACATTACTCTTGCAGAAACATTGTTAAGTAAGGCCAACCTGGGAAATATGAAGGAAAAAAGTACCAATTTTGAAGTCCTTGCAATAAAATGCACTCAACCTCAAACTTAAGGTCTAAATTAGAGCAAAATATCAATGCTATAAAAAGGCACCCAGTACCCTTTTGTAGTGAAGAAGAACTTCTTAAAGAGTATTATGATTTTTATGTCTGAAGTGCAAAAAATGACAATAAACAGCATTATCAACACTTCCGTTCGTGTAAGTTAAGCATCTTTCTCGAGAGATACTTAATGGATGGGGGACGCGGATGGTAGAGGCGAGTGTCATTTACAAATGATGCAATAAAATACACTCGACTCGAGCTCTTAGCGAGGGCACAATAACTATCCTTAGGCGATGCCGACGGATTGACCCATGCCATGTGAGGGAAATTGGATAGTCAGTTGGTAGCTGCCGAAACACTAGGTGGAACTTCAGCCATAGCCTCGAGAAGCACATAAAGAGCTTGTGAATGACTGTTCCATCATAAGTGCAAACCATTAACCATTAACCATTGTAATTTTCACCAATACCCCAAAAATGAGACTAAAAGGAGCCCTTTTTAGCCAAAAGTATACTTAGGAAACTAAAGTCTCCTAAGGGAGACCGATTTGGGAACACTGCATATATAGTTAAAAGTAATCACATGTGTACTTCAAGAGAAATATAAACAACCAATTCTTATATAAACACTAAAAAAGCAGAGTTTATGGCTAAATTTAAGCCAAGATGGCCCAAAATTTTCTTCAGCACTATAATCACCAGAAACGGTTTGATATCATAATTGATAATCAAAATGTGAAAAATTAGGAAAATCTGACGATTCAAACTGGAAAAAACAGCCAACAAAACTATGGGCCCATTTTGCCCAAATTTGGCCACCCAACATTTTCTTCAGCACCAGTTTGATATCATTACCAACTATCATGATATGCAAAATAAGAAAAATATCATGATTCAAACTGGAGAAAATGTCCAAAAACACAAAAATTTGTCCAAATTTAGCCCATTTGGCCCAATTTTAGCCTCCCAAAAATTTTTTCCAGCACTAACCACCAGTACCAGTTTGATATCTTGACTATAATATTGAAACTAGAGAAAATAAAAATGGTCCGAATTGGGCCCAACCAGGGGTTTCTCTTGATCGTCTTTGCATTAGATTACATTACGTTTAATCATAAAATATTTTCATTAATTGAATTCAAACTTCACTTCTGTTCATTTTTTTTTTGCAACTTGTTAACTATTTACTTTTTTGTGTATAAAATAAAACAAATCACCATTGATATCTATTCTCTCAAATTAATGTTTTTATAAAAGCACTTTACAACTAAAACCATGTTAGTTCTCAAATTGCTGATATGTTTTTTCCTAAATTGTAGAACTCAACATTTAACTTTTTTACTCTTTTTTTTTCTAGATTTTTTTTTCTTTTCTTTTTTTTAACACGATATAAACGGGGAGAAAGGGAAGGAAAACTGGGGTGGTTGCATTAAGTTTTATGACTTCAACCACTCTAGGTTGAAAAAAAATAAAAATCCCCATTAATATTAATTTTGTTATGCTACCAACCTTATGATGAGAAATCATTTTAGATTCATTCATTCTTAATGCTGTGTATTTTTTTCTCCTTATGTCTAAGTGTATTTAAATGTAACTTTCTACATTATTCAATTAGCTATGTATATTATTTTTTTGTTTTGTTTTTTCAACTATATATATGTTCTGCTTCTTCTTATTTTTATATTGACATTACTCAATACTTGAAATATGTCTTAAGAAATCCGACTATCCTTCTAAAATGAGGGACGAATCACTCCAATATGGACTTGACCTTTTTAGTGCGATTTTTCCTTTTCAATTTTGTTTTTTACTTTTTGACTGTTTTTATTGACTTTTCAAAGATTTGTTCTTGACTTTAGACTATGCTACCAACCTATGCTGAGAAATGATCTTAACAAATTTATTCATTCTTTATTGTGTATTTTTTTCTCTCACTCTGTGCATATTTAAATGTAAATTTCTAGACTTGTTTAACTATGTATATTTTAATGTTGTGTTTTTGTTGTTTTTTCAACGAAATATATGTCCTTATCTTATCTATCTTATCTTAATTAATAAATCATGGCTCCTGGGGGTGAGTTCGATCCTGGGAGCTCCTGCACTCAATGTACGTGTCTAAGGGATTGTTTACAAATTATCAGTAAATTCATTATCTCATATTGGTTAAAAATGACATCATTCATATTCTGATAGACCAAGAACCCATGGTCAATCTCATCGGTTGTAAGCATTTTCAGTGTTAACAAAACAAAACATTAAATGAAATGATAACATTTTTAGAATTATTTACTTAATTTCCAACCTATCAAATACCAAATTTACCTATAATTTGTTGACAATCCCTTACTGGTCGGCCAACATATTTTTTTGATTTTTTTTTGATCGTTTAAAATAGGGGACTTGACTTTTTGATTTTACACGCAGTTCAGTAATTATTTTCTCCTCTAGCAAACCTTTGTGTCCAAACTAGTCCTGCTAACTACTTCTAAGCTTCAAGCAGCTCAAAAAGACTTCACCGTTTTAATGAAACACATTCAAAAGTGCCGTTGGCCAAGTTGCATCATTAAACCAACAAATTTAGTTTGAGAAGAATAAAAAAGTCTTTTTATATCTCAAAAGCACACTTACTATAGGCTTGTTGATTGATTTAGGTGTCAGTACCGTATCTTCAGTAGGTTTCGCAGATTTCAATGATGGCGAGACATAAGACATTTTCATGAATTTCGATTTATGTGGTAGTACAGGCTTACGTTGTATCTAAAAACAAAATTTATAAGACAAGGTGAACCTACAGAAAAAAAATACTTTTTGTCCTCACACCCATAACAATTTCGTGTGGGATTGGGATAAACTGTGTTAAGAAAAAAGTAAAAACCATGTATCATACTTTATTAATACTTTTTTTCGTAATCGATTTTGTGTTATTCCAAGACAAATTGATTTGAAAATGTTTGTCTTTTGACAATTCAGAGGGTGAAAAGCTATAAAAGGATTAAAAGTTAACTTCTCACTAAAGTTAGCAATCAATTAAAAAAATCATGGATGAAAGTTGGCTTCTTATTCAAAATCAGGTGGGGAAAACATGCGCGGGACAGGTTTTGAAAATGACAGGGCTAGAGAATAAAGGGCACTTTAAAAAACTGAAAAGAGGGCACTTTATAAGAAAAGAAAAAAGGGCACTTTAAAAAAAATGAAAAAGGGGCACATTAAAAAAAACGAAAAAAGGGCACTTTTAAAAAAACGAAAAAAGGGCATTTAAAAAGAAGGATTTCGAGGTAAATGGCAAACTTTAGAAAAGACTCGAAAAAGCAAAATAATAAAATATCTTTCCTTGTTAAAAAAGACTCTTTCATATATGACAAAATCAATGTGGGGCTCTAGCCCCACAGTCCCCCCACATCGCCGGGCGCCGGGCCTGGGAAAATTCACAATTTTTACGTCTAAAGAGCCCAAAAAATGGCCATTATAAACAGCATGACAACCTGTTGTTCCTGAGTAAGAAATCAGGAATTCCGGAGAAATTCAGAAAATATTCATCAATGACAATATTACTTACTTCTTGATTCGTTAATGCAACTCGTTTCTTCCCTTCCCCTGGTTTGACAGATTTCACATCAGGTTTCTCCTTTTCAATCGAAGCAAAATGTTCTTCCAATTTTCTTGACGCATGTTCCATCTCATCGGGATCGTATAACTCTTCGCATGAACTGTAAGCTCTTTCTGTAATCTCTTCGTCGTCATCGTCCTCACTCGACGACAAACATATCACGTCGAAAGCACCACGCGAAGAATTACTTGCATCAGAATCCTTGTGTTTCAGTTTCGTCAAATCGATACCACCCGTCTTTTTATCTTTAATCAAAGAATTTGAAGAGTCAGAATTTTTACGTGATTTTTTAGCGCCATCAAAACTTTCACTATTTTTTCTTGAATCAGAATTTTTTATCTTATCAGAGCTGCTCTTCTTAACTTTATCCTTTTTCGAGATGATTTGATCTTCATCATATTTTTTGCTGCTGCCATTTGATGGTTTGTCTTTCGATTTCATTCTACTACTTTCTTCATCTTTATTACTATCGTGTTTCTTTTTCTTCTTTGATTTATCTTCCCCATCTACCTCTTCCTCATATTTGCTCTTCTTCTTTTTCGTTGATTTTCCATCTGCCCCCTTTTCATTCTTATTACTTTTCTTTTCAGTTTTCTCGCCATCACCATCATCACCATCATCATTTGGAATGAAAATACGTTTTTTCTTCACTTTATCATTTATCACCTTTATACTTTTCTTCTTCAAGTCTTTACTCAAGTTTGCAATATCGTCGATTATTTTTGATTTTTTCTCTGTTGTCGTGTCAATTACTTCGTCATCACTGTCATCATCGTCATCACTGACACCATTTACATCAGTGACGTCATCAGCATCACTGTTCGTGTTACTTTCAGACACTTTTGGACTGAAGAAATCGACATCAGTCAGCACCTTCTTATCAACCACCTTTTGTTTCTTCTCAGAGCTAGACGAGTCCTTGTCACCTTTTTTCTTTTCTTCTTTATCTTTTCCTTCCTTGACTTTTTCGCTTTTGTCTTTGTCTACTTTCTCTTTATCTGCTGTCTCAAACTTTTTCTCTCTTGATTTAGACCTGTCTTTTGTCTCCTTCTCTTTATCTGTCTTAACAGTATCGACTTTCTCCTTACCATTCATAATAACTTTCTTCTCACTTTTAGAGCTCTTTTCTTTCTCAACAAGTGCCTTTTCCTTTTCAATTACAGCCTCCTTTTCGACGATACCGTTCCTTTTCTCGGCTTCAAGTTTTTTCTCAGTTTCGAGTTTTTTCTCGGCTTCAAGTTTTCTCTCGGCTTCAAGTTTTTTCTCGGCTTCAAGTTGTGCAGCTTCAAGCCTCTTCTTCTGTTCGTACTCCTCTTTAACTCGATCAATATAATCATTCAGGTCATCATCGATCGGTTCGGGTGGTTGCGGCGGGTCATCGGGATCTTCAGCCGGCGCTATAAAGAAATCCGACTCACGAATAACAACATCAGTTCGAATGGGTGAATCATCTTTTTTCCTGCGATCCAACCTCCGCTGCATTTTACGCCTAGTATATTCATCTTCAATTTGATCAATATCAACATGAGAGAAACTGCAATCTGCATTTTCCTCTTGAAAACCAGAGCAATCCGGATCATCGCAATTGCAAACAATTCTTCCTCCTTTTGAGAACTTATCGAGATTGACTTGTGGATTTGTCGTACTCGGTTTATTGTTTATATCTCCAGAGGTAATATTCACTTGAACTTTGTCTTTACTGTAGAATGAATCAATGAGCCCTCGCCTGATATCTTCCCGTGAACGAATGGCTGCAACAGTTTCAGGAATGAGTTCTGATAATGTTGTGTCGACATCGTCGACTAACTTTAATTTCTCTTGCAGTTCGTGACTTTCCTAAAAAAAGCATTTAATTCAAAAGAGTAATGAATTGGCAAATGAAAATATAGATTCTGAACACTACCCTATTGCCTAAAAATTCTCGTCATCCCATTGGTTGAAAATTACATCATCAAGATTTTGATTGGTTTCTTCAGAATTGGAATCTAGCATTTTGAGTTTTAACAAAACATCAAATAAAGACATTTTGGAATGAATCAATCAAAATCTTCATGATGTAATTTCAAACAAATCAAATGGTAAATCTACCTAAAACGTGTAAACAATCCTATAAAGTTGCTGAAACCAAATGTTTTTTATTGCTTTTTTATAATTTGATAGACTTACACTTTTGTGAATTTCTGTGCATTGATAAACCAAAATTCAACACAGAATTCTGGGGATTTTTGGGGGCAATTTCTATTGAAAATAGGGGATTTTCAGGAACATTTTATTCCATAAAATTTTGGGGATTTTCAGGGAATAGACGATTTTTGAAAAAATGAGCAGTTCTTGAAAAAATGAAAAATATATACCAATCCCAAAAAAATTCTTTCATTAGATAGAATAAAGATGAAATTAAATTTTAATGTATAATTATTTCCTCTGTGGTTAATATTTGCTGTAAGCCTTTAAAGTTAAAAATCACTTTTCAAAATGCTCAAATATAAGCCAAAAAAAACCTATCAAATTTGAATTATACAACCTTTTTTTTCAGCCGTTTTGGGGCCAACCTTGAGGGGATTTTCTTCCTTCAAAAAGGGGAATCTTCAGGGGGGAACAATTTAGGAATTTCAGCAATTAAATAGCTACCCTGTATGAGCCCCCCCCCCACCCCACCCCACAACAACAATTCAACTAAATCAAATAGAACAGTACCTGTTGGCGTTTTTCATACTCTCTTAATTTGGTAGGCGTTATATTCTGAACGATTTTTAAAACATCTTCGTTTACACCATCAGGTGGAGTTCTATTAAGCGCTTCATCGTCACTACTTTCTGAAAGAGAAATAAAAACATTTTTTTATGCTGATTAACTTAAGTCCAGTCTATAGGGCCCCCGTGTATACAGTCATAAAAGGAGTACAAAGAGTACAAAAAATAAAAGGGAGTACAATAGAGTACTTTGTTTACAAAATTCCAAAAAGGAGTAATCCCGGCTATTAAGCACTGTTTTTTAAAGCTTGATTCAAAATAATACCGAAAAAAAGTACAGAAACCTTTAATATACGGCCAAATAAAACATGATGCATACTGTAAATATTGAAGAACGTGAATACTATTTTCTGACAAGCAACTACTTTTTAGGTAAATAAAAAGTGCATCAAGAAAAAAGAGATGTGACAAATAATTTATTTGACACAAACTTACCAGTACTGAACCTAGCTACTATTTCTTCTTCTTTTTCCTTTTCCTTTTCCTTTTCCGGCTCTACAGAAGAAAGGGAACATTCAAATAATTCGTAAACCCACAAAAAGCTGATTCTGAGCAACCATATGTAACCAGACATAATCAGAGGCCATATCATGGTTCTTTTAGGACTTGTGGGGAATGAAATCCCCTGACTTTTCCAGGTTTTCCAGAACCATGAATATACCTACCTGTTACATAGCCTTTAAACAAATTGGTACCATCAGTAACAAAAGAAGGCATTCAATTAATGACCCACTTCCAGTGGCACGTCTAATTTCTTATAGTTATAATTCCTCATAACTATGCCTGATTTTTACGATATGGGTTATGTGATAATTAGAGACATACCTACCATAGTTAACCAATCGTGACCTAAATCTGGACACCATATCAAGGTTACGTAACAATAGACAAATATTTTAGCCAAGCTTATACATAGTTTCTACCCCCCCCTTCTAGAAGGGATGATGGGTTCCAACAAGTCCAAAACGGCAGTTAGGGGGGTGTCAGACTTAACACTGAGAAAGGGGGGGACGGCACTTAAAAAATAGTTTTTTTGATCTTAGTTTTAATTCTTTAACATAAAATATGAAATTGATCATTAAGTAATCAAATCTCAAGATAAA
>JAUKPT010001380.1:0-15466 GCA_032273505.1 Nanomia bijuga
AGTCGTATGGAAGTATTTGTGATACCATAGATGGCATATATATATATATATATATATATATATATATATACTTAGTTGGCGCAGTAACTCCACAGTCCCACTCTTGTCCGGGTGTACTGTGTCTTCAAATGTAACGGTGCCACTGTCCAAATTCGTAACGATAAACTTTTCAGCCACGTTGTAAGAACCATTAGTCGATCGTCCGCCTCAACCAAAAGAAGCCCATCAAAATCTGTCACCGCAGGGATAATTACCTTTTTCAAATTTGGTTTAGCTCGGAGATCTTTTTGATTTTCTGTGTAAGCTGTGTAAGTTGGGAAAATCCGAATATATTTTTTGTTTGATATCCATCTCCTCTCTCTGTTTCTTTGCATCAAAAAAGGCTTTAAGGGACGGACCGCCCCACACATGATCAGTATTGCAACGAAAACATTTTCAGGACTGACCATTATATCGCGTGTAAAAGCGGAACTTTCCGTTTACAATGGACGACGATATATTCTCTTTGTTTTCTATTTTCAGGACTAAGTATCGATTGCCATTCGGCCTGTCCGTATTTGAGTACTTTTGGAACTCGGTGGGTTTTTCGACCGAGCCATATTTCGATATGTCGACAGTTTAGTTCGAGGCGTGAGACTTGTTCATTGTCCACTCCCAGGTCAACCACCGACATATCAATGTCACCCATATCTATGAAAAAATACTTACACCACAAATATAGTTAATCAGTGTACAATAGAAAAGACAACCATAAGATGTTATCATGGAGAAATGCCTATTCATTCAGACAATTCAGTCCATTCTCAAAAAAAATCATTTTAAAACAAAATAAAGCAAAATACCACCAAATCAGAAGTAATGGAGAATTATACAGCCAGTAATTTATGAGAAAAAGCACTTAACTCGAGAAATACGCCAAACCAAGCGAAGCTTCTGCGATACATTCAAAATATAATTCACTTAATATTATTTTAATAACAAAAATTTATCAACATGACCGATGTCTAACGCAGGTAAATTGATCAGTAGATTTTTTACAATTGGTAACTCGAGGACGAAGAGTGTTAAAAGTTACTAAGTGCTATGACTGATTTTGCATGCATTTATTGTTAAGATTTAGATATTATCTACATTCCAAATTACTTTCTGATTAAATAGAGTTTTAACTTTTTAAATCATTATTAGAAAAGATGACATATCCTTGCCTAATTGTAATTTCTAGTTTGCACTGATATCACTCTTAATTTATAATTGTTTTCCAACTACATTACATTACATTACATTACAATCTTATGTTCTCTTCTCCTTCCTTCAAATCGACCAAATCTACGTTTTGACAAATTTCAAAGAAATGAAAAATGGTTAGAGAAGAATTGAAAAGAGATTTTTTCAAACAAACTTTTGTATCTTATTCACAGATAAATTATATAGGGAGTACCTTTTTTCGATTTTTGATTTACCTTTCTATTTCGCCACAAAACGCTGTTGTCTTGTCAAAAATATGGGCGATATAAACAAGATAAAAAAACACTTGAATCGGTTGTGCATTTGCTTCATTTTTTACAAATAAAATAAAAAATAAAAAATCGGGGAAGGGTACTCCTTAGATTTAAGTCTTATCTTTGCACTGATGTGATTTTCTCCATTGTCGTGTTTTTTTTCGGTGTGTAACCCAAATAAATGTTAAAACGTCATATTGCTCAAAATTCCCCCGAACCTGATCCATTTTGAAAAATTAGAAAATATATTCTTAAACTTCAATCCTACTTTTTCAAAAATACTTCTTCTCGGAATATATGAACAAAGGGAAAAGGGGAAAATGGCTTTGAAAATATGCTCAAATTTTACCTGCGTTTGACCTTAAGATGAGATATTAAGAAAATTAACTCAGTTAAAATAATCATGGTTTTCTAAATATATAAAAGCAATTTTCTTTGGTGACATTCTTTATGAATTATCTAAATCGTATAATGTAAATGCGCCCGATAATATGCCCATCTACAAGTAGGGAAGGTTTATCAGAGTTTATAAAGGGTTTAGAATATGGCGTCGCCGTGGTGAACGTTGTGTGTGTGTGTGGGGGGGGGGGGAGTTAAGAATTTAAATCCGACTGGACGTCGCGAATTACGATAAGATGTATTCAATCATACATTTTATGTCTAGAAGACTGATTTTTTTGGTGAAATTTCTTTCCAAAAAGAAGTACATAAAAAAACTGCAGTCGTCATCAGTAATTATCGTTGAATTACGTAATGTTGTATTATTGTTATTTTGTTATTTATTTATTATGAAAATAACGATGAAAATTGTTGAAAAACAAAGCGGTCCATAACAGCCAAGAGGGAAACATTGATTTTGAAAAACTATATAGCTTCATAAAAACAAAGTTATAGTAAATTCATGATAGAAAGTGAGATTGAAAAATATCAAAAGAATTACCCCGTCAGTTTGTTAATGAATTGTTCTCAATTATAAAAAAGTTTAGGTTTCTGAAGTAGGTGTAGGAATGGAAAAGGTCTAACAAATGATATACCATTTAAACTGAAAGTCAGTCATTTTTGTCCGATTTTTAATCCTCGGTTGGCCGTCAGAAAATTGACCCTGCAAATGAGATATCGTAGCATCTGAAACTTTCTAATGAACACGGCAGATGAGTCAGATCGTCATTAGAGAATATTTTAAGCTATGGGATGTCCGAGTTATCAAGTGAGTGCCCTTGGAAAGAAACATTAAAAGACAGTTGATTTTTTTATCATTAGAGATTTGTGTTGCGACTTTTCTTGAAAAAAACATTAGTCTGTACATACATCATTGCGTTGATTACCCTAATAACTTATCAGGCATTATATCAGCAGAAATTATTTGTTTCACTTCATATGGTGGACATCTAAATCTATCCCGCTTTTACGATCTTGTTTTTTCACATAACTCACAACATCCATGGTCACGTTTGTTGATGAGTTTGTACAGTGTCTTCATGAATAATTTAATCAAAGCAGATGTGAACCATGACGTGTGAGGGCACATGACGAAACAACGTGGAAGTGTGACGTGTAATGTGTTGATTAGTGGGTAACTCATATGAAAGCACTTCCAAAAAGGATACTGGAGACTTTTTCTTAAAAAAAAAACATTGCAAAAATGAAGTTTAAATTCTAAACTTTCTCCATGTTTTTTTCACTTTATTTTTGGGTTGGTTTGGATTTTTCTTTATTCTCTTGATTATTGGGATTTTACTTCTGAAGAAAAAACTCTAAAATGCAAGAAAATGGTGGAAAATTGAAAAAATCAATAATTAGCAATACTTTGATATTGTCTGGTTAATATTTGAAAAAGTCATTCATTGTGAAAAGAAGAAGCAGAGGAAAATGTTTTCTACTTGGAATCAGCACTGCTGTTTGCTATACTATACTATAAAATACTAAAGAAAATTTAAAATCTCAAATTTAGTGAGTATCCAATGAAGTTTCGCAAAACTTGGATTTTATTTTTTCTTTAGTAGTATAACGTAAGAGTTTAGGAGCAAAACCAAGCTTTAGGTGGGGATCAACAAACTTTGCAATTTTCAATATTTTTTCAAAAATCTTTTACTGTTTGAAGGACGCAATCCCGACGCAATAATTTGCTAGGGTCTGGGTGATATCTGAAAAAGTCAAACGCTTCATTGTGAAAAT
Source organism: Nanomia bijuga (assembly GCA_032273505.1). Classification (NCBI taxonomy): domain Eukaryota; kingdom Metazoa; phylum Cnidaria; class Hydrozoa; order Siphonophorae; family Agalmatidae; genus Nanomia; species Nanomia bijuga. The sequence continues at coordinate 3,675 of JAUKPT010001380.1, forward strand.
TGAATAGGAAGCAATTTCTATTCTTGGAAATCGTACTACCGTTTGCTTTGAAAGATTATATATCTCAATTTTGATGCATATCAATTGGATATCTATCGAGAAATGGCGCTCAAATAATGCTAAAAAACAAGGGCCATTTTCTCGGTAAATGTACACAAAGTTTCATCAGACTTGGATTGTATCTTTCCTATAATAGTATTAGAAAACAACAGCGTGCTTCTTCTTCATTTTATTCACATAAAAAAACGGTTTTGTAAAAATATTGAAAATTGTGAAAGTAATCTAAAAAGAAAATACGTGTCAGCTAATTTCAATACAGACCATTCAAGGATTCGAGTAAGCACGCAGCCGTAAATTACGCGAGAAAAAACCTGTTAGGCTGGAGAGAAGCCCCTTCTTTTTTCAAATCATATATTCTGTGTATGTTGTTCTGGACTCATTTATTGAGAAACTACTACTATATATCTTATGCGGGAACGTAAGATAATGTCGTCAAATTATGGCTAATTCAATAGTTCAACCTCTTAATTGATTGTAAATAACATCATCAAGATTCTGATTGTTTAATAAATGTTTATATGTTTTCTTCATTTTGGATTTTTACATTAAAATGAGCCAATTAACTTTCTCATTCTTAAGAGTTTAGGTGGAGTAATTGTAATGGTGCTTCCATAAACATTCCCTGATGTGCTGAAACCTTCAAGGATCAATGCATGATTGGAAATTTACACTTTTTTATTTTTTTATCTATTGTATCTTTGAAATATTTCAACTAGGCAAGGTTTCCTTTCGAGACCATATCGGTCTATTTAATAGAGATAAAGTTCAATAATCTTTATACCCTTAAAACTATTTTTTAGCTATTTCATTCAATTTGAAGCCATATTTAAATGGACTATACATCCATTTGCTTAACAACATTCTTAAATGATCTTAACACCATTTTGACAGTTTTTAACATATTTATATTCTAAATCGATGTTTAACTTTAAACAACCCTTTACATGAGAGACCTGTTTGCTCAACATTTTCCTTGAGTACATAATGATCTTCGTTTCTATTTGTATTTACAATACTAATTTCATGAGAATTAGGTATTTGTTTCTAACAGTTTACATTGGTTGCGAAACACTTGTCCTTCAACTGAAGTAAAGGTGCTAATATGAGACGTGTACTTCCCCTTAAGGCCACTTCCCCCTTTTTTTCCCAAACTATTGTCTCTAGAGAAAACAATATGGTACAATATGGTACTGAATTGTGTAATCATATTTCTTACAACTGTTCCATATTGACAAATGTTTGTCCGGACCTAAGTAAATCATAACAATGGTCTGTAGCTGATATTTGAAAACAGTTGAGACTTTGGGTTCTCAAACTATTAGAAGTTAATTTGTTGACAATACATCAATATGTTATCTAATGAGGATGAGTTGTATACTGCAAATTATTGCGCGAAGGCAAAGCTGAGTTATATGTCTTGATTCCAATTGCTTTTATTTGCTATAAAGTTGTTTAACTAAGTATATTCATAAAAAAAACAAAAAAAACAACAGGAATACACTGCTTACGTCATAGCCGTGTGACATTGCCTAATGCCCGTTGGGCATTGCTCATTGGACATAAACTATTGTCACATAGGGAAGGTGTGCGATAAAGATCAATGTACTTCATTTTATTTTTCTGATCGCATAAATACTTTCGATAAATAGTCTTCTAATAGTAAGATACTGATATATAACATTTTTTTATTTTTTTTACATAACATTCCATATTTGTTGTTTCACTCGTTTCATTTCTTCTGTATTGTAGCATATTTTTATCTTTATTTTTCCTTTTCCTTTCCTTTTTGTTTGTTTTTGACGTATTATTGCCGTTCAAACAATAACTAACAAAAGTCCCATATTTCATCAACTTATGATGTATCTTGACATCTGGATGATGCTCATTGTAAGTAGACGAAGAAGGTGACTTCTAATGAATTCACCAGATGTTACATAAGTTTGGATTTTATTTTTTGGAAAATTTCTTGAGTTTATATGGAAGATTGTTTTCTGGTTTTATCATAAAAGTATAAGTGACAATTTAAGTTTTAGATTTTGTTTTTTCTTGTCACTGTTCCCACTTTCTCATCAACTCTTAATCTTAGCATAGGAGGGCGATGTGGATTTTTGACGGCCCGCAGAAAAACTCGAGGTCATGATTATCGGGTCCCGAACGAAGCGGAGGGCAAACAATTATGACCGAGGGCTTTTCCAATAGTCAAAAATCAAAAATCTATATCACCCGAATTAAATCATGTTTTATCGCCGAAGGTCTCTATTCCGCAAAGTTTGTAAATATGTTTTTCAACTAGGTCAGAATGTGAATCCTTTAATAAATCATGTAACTTATGATTCAACACTCTTCTCCAATATACGTAAATCAGCTTTTTCTTGGCAAACAGTCAGTACGCTCAGTGCAATAGAATGGAACTTGTTTGTCAAAAAAAAAACATCTTCCGTACGAAATGCGTAAAATATTATTTGCAACAAATTGTTTTATGTGGTTCTAATGATGATGAAATTGACCTTTGAACAGTTTATGCTTTACCCTGATTCTTTATCAGATATCTCCAAATCTTAGCATTCATGTAAGTTAAGCATCGTCGTCGAGAGATACGTACTGGATGGGTAACGCGGATGGTAGAGGCGAGTTTTATTAAAAACGATGCAGTAAAGATGCACTCGACTCGAGTTCAATAACTATCGTGAGGGAAATTGGGTCGTCAGTTCGTAGCTGGACGCAACACTGGGTGGGACTTAAGCCATTACCTTGATAAGCACGTAAAGAGCTTGCGGATGGCTGTTCCATCATAAGTGCACACCATAAACCATTCACCATTAACTATATAAATAATACCATCTATTCACAAGCTCCCTTAAAACATCCTGTAGTATACTTGGTTTATTGATTGAATCAATCCTTATCAAGGAGAGTTGTTTGAAATCCAAACTAAAACATGATTAGTAGCCTTACACCTGATTCTATAACTTCCAAATAAATATCAACTCCAAGAGAAAGCTTTTCTGCTAATTATGCTTAATTTCATCTTCGTTCTTATCGGTGACTAAGGGGTCCTTATCACTAAGGTCTTTTGTTTTTATCGACAACAATTTCGCACAAGATGGTGAGAAAGCATTGATTGATTTTCTTTATTTTGAATTTCATCAAATATACACGCATAGTAGAAATGATAGTGTCAGGTAATATACTTAACTAAAGTGTGTTTTGTTATTTTATCTTTCTGTATGCATTTATTCTTCTAGAAAACAACATGCAATTCCAAGAAATTTACAAGGAAAAAAGAAAGAAAATACCCCAGGGGTGGACTTCACTCCCAGCCCTACCCCAGTAAACTTGGCTTATACCATTTTTACTTCTTGGATTAAAGAAATATTGTTCACAAATTTTTTTAGCAACATGTTACTAAATTAATATCGTTAAGTGTTACGCTTAATTTTGCAAAATTTACTATTTATGAAAATGTGTTTAGTGGCTTCTTTGGTCCGCAAGTCAAAATATCGGTTTTGAAGTACGTGATGATTAATCTATTATAAGAGAATGTTTTGGTGTTTTTAATGCAAATTTGAGATTGAAAAAATAGAATCGTAATTTTAAAGTCTAGGATCAAATATTAAGAACTTTAAACAACTCAACCAATGTTCAAAATATCCACAGTCTTTAAAGATGATAACTACGAAGACGGAATTTTCTTGGGGTTTTCAACGATATGCGTGATCAAGTTATACGCTCTTTTTGAACACCTTTCAACAGTGATTGATGGTTTTTACTCTGAGCTTTGTAGAGAATATCTCAGGGATTTACTAAATTTTCACTAAAAAGAAAAAGTCAGTTGATGGTTTTTAAATCTACTTTTCATACAGCTTCGTAATTTTCAACAGTGTTTTTCAAAGGAATAGTGATTTGATGTGTTTTTATGTCTACACTATTTTCCAGATGTTTATTGATTGAAACATGAAATAAAGTTGAGTGTTTCTATTTACACGAATTTTTTCGATAAAAGAAAATCCTTTTAACAATACTAGAATTTAGAAAAAATCAAATCCAGGACTGTTACATTTTGACGTCCTTCCTAAGCAACCAAAACACAATTTCAGTTATTTCTACCCAACTGTTTGACTAAAACTAATAAAACACGCAGTAGTAATATTTGAGCTTTTGGTACTTTCAAAGTATTCTTGCTTGGGCCTGGTACAAATTTGGTTTGAACAGTGGCCAAGATCCTATGTTGTTTAAAACAGAGTGTATCTTAAGATTGATAGATCTAAATCTTTCTTCAACGTAGATAAACTGAAAACCATCATCGGAACATAGATTAAAGATGAAAAATTTTATGTTAAACATGGAAAACCAAAAGAAACTATAAGTGGATAATTTGGATCAAAAAAGTTTTATCTAATCGAATTTAGAGAACTTTATTTTTTTAATTGAGGAATATAATATTCTAGATATGTATGTTGTGAACATTGGAAGACATTAAAATGGTTATAAAATAAAAGATAGGGAACAATTGACATTTGATGTTGAATGGAGATAGTATAGTTCCATCCATGTAAATCAGTCACGAAAGTAACAGGTTTTTCCTTCTTTTTATATAAACTAAGAAGCAAACTTTAGAAAAGTGAAGAATGATTATGATGATGATGATGATTGCAATGAATTATGGGAATGAAATTTCTAATTTAAAGCTTGCCTTTAGTATTTGTGAGGAGAAAATTGCTTGTCAAAGAAAAATTGTACGAGATATCTGAAGAAACAAAAGGATTCATTTACATTCGTATGAAAACAATAGAATAGTTTTTTGTAGAAATTATTATTATTATTAGTTAGTTTGTCCTTAAGTAATATCATGGGCTCTGATTTTAGGCAAATATCTATATTAGATCGCAAAATTTCTTGAAATCTAATGACATTAGTGCTTGTATGTAAGTGATCTTTTCACTCTCTCTTTTCTATTTGCTTTTACATAGGATGGATGAGGGTTTAACCCTTAGCAAGCTGGGCTTTTTGAGCGTTTTTTACATTTTCTTGGGTATTTAAAGACACTTAAATAAAATATTTGTTATTTAAGAATCCCCCGGTACGTTTAGGGTTAACACATATGCCTCTCGGGTTTCTTCTTCAAGAGGCTTTTCTGGATTAAAGACATAGTCGGGTCAATTCTGGTGTTTATTCAACATTTGGTTCTGGAAAAATGGTATCATCTTGGTTACGATGACGTCACGTTAGAAGTTTTGAAACACATTGGCGCTCCAACTGCAAGCAAAACAATTCAATTACCCCTTCACACTTTCGAGTTTTTTCTTTTGACGGAATAAATTCCGATTAATTGATTCGAGAGATAAATCACTGTCAAGAAATCCTATTGTCTCTTCGGGAATCTCATTGAAATTCTGTTGTTAAAACAAACTTCTTGTACGCTGTTTCGAGGAATAATCTACCTCTCGAATTATTATTTTTCTTCTTATACAAACACCATCCCATGTACCATCAAATCTGGTTTTCATAGTTTCTGTACGTTGAGTTCTAATTTGCGTCACACGGTTTCTCTGAAGTAGTTGGAAAATTTACTTTTGACAAACAAAAACTGACAAAAACTGGACGAGATAAGAGTTAGGAACAGATAATACAGATCTTAATCTAACAAAAATTTGTCTTTTTTTGCTGGCATATGACAATCATATGATGTAAATAAAAATCTTTAAAAAGTTTAGTTCCTGAATAGTTCCTGAATATTTCCTGAAATTTCCTGAATAGTTCCTGAGTACTTGGAATAGCTTTTGTTTCTAACATTAAGATAAGAGTAATGTAAGTAAGTATATATTTCGCTATTACCACAACATAAAACAATATATGATAAAAAAATAAGGCTACAAAAATGAAAAAAGTACGGAATAATGCGTAAGGTAGTAAAGCTGGGAAACGTAAAAGAGACAAGCTCATGACTCACTATATATATATATATACGAACTATGAAAATGAGGAAGGTTTTGTCAAAAAAAGGAATTACTGGATTAACAATGTAGAAAAAGCAATTCCGTTTGAAAGGACTTTGGCAAACTTTAAAAAGTTATTTGACATTTATTCTAGTTGTCGATGTCTTCTTTGTACGAAACGTGACAGTTTCATAATTACCCCTCGTTTTTCTTCACGTTGTCCCTGTTCCTCATAACCTTATATACACAAATATCGACAAAAAAATCCAATCTGTAGCCAAATATCGTCCAAACAAGACATCCTGAACTTTTGGCGTTTATGTGTAATAACAAGTTACCGACATACCTGATGTTTAGGAAAAATAACAAAAACAAAAACAAATTTAGTCAATGGTACTTCAAAAAATGGATTGATTAATTGTTTGAGAAGGAAGTTACTACTTAAGCTGAGTTTTGCAGTGGGAAAGTTTTATTTTCACCGAAATTCTTGTTGTAAACAGAGAAAGTTGGGTGGATTGAGCAAAAGGTCAAGACGCGGGACAAAAAGTTGGTTTTGTGTAAGTCAAATTTCTGTTGTTATCTAAATATGAGGCTTTCTTATCTTAGTCGTATGGTTTTATTTTGTGTTATATTTTGGCAGTCGTATACTTCTCTATGTAAATAACTTAACCATTAGTATTTTGCATGAAAACGAGGCAAAAGCTGCTCGAATTGTTAACGAAAAACCTTTTTTACCATTTTCACTATTTATGATTCGTTTTCATTTTTTCGGTAGTCGAGCAGCTGTCGCCTCGTTCCCATGAAGACATGACATAATTTTCGGAATGGTATAAGGTGACCCAATACGTTAATTTTTAGAAAATAATTTCCTCTGAGCAACATCATATATCTATATTATTCTTTACTATCTTCGACTAAGATGTTGTCTGAAATTCATGTGTAAATTTACCGTTTAAATGGCTCGAAATAACGTAATCAACATCTTGCTTCGTTTATAGATATTTTTCAGACAAAATCACAAATAGTGCCATTTTCCAACTACCAGTCAGATTTATGATTTATAATTTTCAACCAATGAAACTGCAGAAACGCAGACAGAATGATAACTATATCCCTTACTGTATGGTAGTTATACTATTTATTTTAACCTCTATCGGTACTATTATGATGATAAGAAATAGGACGTTGCATTTCCAGGTTAGGAGTTGGTCTTTTTCCAGTCATCTTCAAACTTTAAAAACGAATTTGATGACTTTTATATTAGAATCAAAAATCATAAGATGAATAAATTGATTTACTTGTTTTCAATATGTTTTTAATAGCAAAATATAAGTGATAAAATCTGATTAGTTTTTTTATGTTTCCTTCTATTTATGTTGTACCGCGACCTTGTTGAATTATTTTTGAACGAAGACAACAAATGTAAAAGACAAACGTCCTGGAGTTAGACGCATCTAAAGGTTTGGCATAGATGTAGGTGTGTGTATTATTTTTGGCATTCGTGAGTCATTTTGATTTATAAATAAATATAGAAGTCAGTTTGACATGTAATATTTTACGTTTCTGTGCTTACAATGGTTAATGGTTAAGGCAGATAAGTTGTGACGGATTATGTCATTGTTTATGGAACTACAATTCATTTGGTCAACCACCCCCCCCCCCCCCCCCCGTTGAATTGAAACATAAAAAAAATAACTTCAGGTGTTTTGCAAAAATAAATAAAAGAAGATTAATGAAAGTTATTGGAGGGGCTATAGTCCACTAAACATGATCAGTCATTGTTTTAAAACAATGGTAGGAATGTTGTTTTTTCCAATAAATATTTCGTACGATCCATTTATGTCAAATTCAGGTCAATTCTTTGTTTGCAAGAAGTTGCTCAAGAAAATTGCGTCTACAGGCAACCAGAATTTTTTTTCGAACGTTGATAATAGAACCCAATCCTTTTTTTATAAACCCAGTCACCTCTACGTGACATAACATACAAAGAGCAATCAAATTAGATTACGTTATCGTAAAGTTCTTATAAAAGCCAATTAAACCAATAAATCGAGTTCGGAACTTTTTGGACAAAAAAGCAATTAAAGCCTTTTATGATGAAAATAATATTTGAAGACACGTCTTTATCTTGGATTGATATGATTTTTAAAAATTTATAACCAAAAAGTATTAATGCAGAAATTCTTAGAAAATTTGATTAAACTGTGCAACTCGAGAAAAAGGTGTATTGAGAAATGAGAGTATTGGGATATACTAATTCTTACTTTCATCATAACCTTTCTTGACCAATGATCTCAAAAAGACTTTCTTTTGGTCGGATCTGCTGCGAGATCTACCAGGATATATTTTGGGTCTCATTATCTGAATATCGACCTGAAATTGTATGCGGGTCTGATATTTACCCTGGCTATCTTCCTGGATCAGCAGCGAGGCTGTGCTATTGCAGTAAAAACAATTTGGAACAATAAGTCTGGTCTTCAGCAATGATAGTGATACAAATTGGTGACATCAATTAAAAGTTATTTCAAAAAATTAAGGATTGGGAAAAGATGAAGAGATGAAAATGAAATAATAGAACCTATATATGACAAAACCTTTTTTTTCATCATTATTTTATTGTGTTTTTCACGGTCTTTAGTGACTTTAAAGATCGAAAGTTGAGTCATACATTTTTTGAAATACATGAAGTTTTTCCTAGAATACAAAAGTATTTTTACCGCCGGATCTAATTCTCATAACAAAAACCATAACTGTAATTATAGAGAAAAAAGAAAAATTATAACCGAGTGCAGACGAGTGCAAACTGACGTCAGCTGTGACCACATAAACTGTCAAATTTCTATGCCGACTGGTGGTGGAAATAGAAATCATTTACGCCGACCTATATTGCATATCAGCTAACCAGCTATCAGCTAACCCATCAACTTGATGTTATGAATCCGTATGATTTGATTAATCTTCTAGTGTGATGAGGACCGAATGTATGTTTTTCATGTCATGATACATATAGATTGATGATATCAAGTTTAATTGAATTTATCGAGTGTGACCACGGAACATTTTCGGTTTTTCATGACAAGGCCTAGGAAACGTACGTGGAGGTATATTCTGATGGGAGAAATGCGAAGTTAATCGAAACAAAACAATTCATCCTTGTTTGAAGATGTAAACGATAACATGGTATTGAACAAATGAAATGAGGCGCGTGTTATCATGTAACGATTCACAAAACACACCATCTGCATATCTTCATGAAATTGAGATATAAAAGTATTATGGCACGCATTGCAAGAAAGTCTGCAGGACATATTATGGAGTAGTGGTTCGATAGACGTAACAAGAATTTGCTGGGTCGATTTTAGTTTTGATTACCACCTGTCATTGCATCTTTCTTAAATCTTCAGAGAGTTAGATGTTCGATGTTAGTTCGATGATGTTAGAGGCTGATACCTCTGATATAAAAATGTTACTTTCACTGGCCGCTAGGCCTGCAATTGATATACCTATTCGTAAATAACAATTGCCGCATGAAGACGGGGCGAAGGCTGTTCAAGTTCTAAACAAGACATTTTTTTACAATAAACATTAATGAGTTATACATTCTCTTTATTGTTATGCAGTTTTTCGCCTCGTTGAACAAGACGGAATTCACGGAAAGGTCCATTGAATATCATTTTGAATTGTTCTTTGTTTTAACTTTTTCTTCTGTTTTTTAGAACGATGGGAACACAAAATGATAATGCACCAAATGCTTTTGGTTTTCCAAAAGTTGATAGTAACTCTAAAGAGATGAAGACAATGGATATCAATATGAGTCCACTGATAAAAGATCATTCAAATCAAGGTTGGTTCTTACTTTTTTCTTTTATAAATCAGAAATATATACAAATAAAGATACTAAATAAGATGACTTAGTTACAAAAAAGACACAAAACCAATTGAGATGACATATACTTAGTCATTCTCAGTGACGAAGGTCAAACTAAAAGTTGGTCCTTTTATTTACTGGTTCACTATGTTCATTCACTTAGTTCACTTTGATTTATTTTCTCTCCTGAGAGCAAATAAGTAACGACGAGATATGAGTAAAACTACGAGTTGCAAGTTATTTCGTTGAAACAACGAGTTGCGAGTGGTCGGAAAAGCTTCCGAAAGAATATTTTTTGCCAATTCAAAATTTTATGGGCTTTTATTTTATCTTCTGTGAGCAAATTGAATTAAGCAATATGATCCAACATTTAATCTGATGTCAAACAAAAGGTCACATAAATGATAAATAATTGTGAAAATGTTAATTGGTTATTTCTTCTTTTATGTAAAATATGTGAATGTTCCAAGTAATTGAACAGTACTTCCAACACGGAGTAGAATTTATAGTCAGGTGTGATATATTTGTTAAAATTGATTTTTCTTCTTTTCGTTCAAGCTTAGATGCTTTTGAACCATGGCATTCTATACTAATAGGCCTAATATACTAATATACTAATAGGTTATATCGTGAGAAAGTTTTTTTGCACAATTCATCGAAAAAGGTGCTAAAAGAAAGAGTTGCAAAATAGATGGAAAATCAATGTTTAATTAGTATTGATATTGGAAATTGATCATTTTCCAGAATAGAGCTGTTGATGTTTGTCAAGGAATAAGCTGTCTAGTTATGTGTGGGGGTAAGACTGATTACTAGTTCTTCAAATTGTCAAAACCGTATTCGTTCCGTTTTGATAACTAGCTCGTATATCTTTTTGAAGCAATCACAACAAATTTAACGATTTTGAACGGGAACATATTTCCAAATTAACTCAACATTGTCAACACCTTCGTAACTCAAAGATATAATTTTTGAAATGGACATGATTCAGACCTAACTCGCATTTCTTAAAGATTGAGACATCAAGTAGCCTGTGCAGTGCTTGGACCCTACTTGAGAAAAACCTGCACAACAATTCTATCGTTTCTTTCTTTCTCTTACCTTTTTTTTTGCATTCTCATTTTTTCCCCTTTTACTTCTTTAGATCTTGTGGCATATTCTGATGACGGCATATCATGGAGCGACAAAAGTTCGACAAAAATGATCATCACTCAAAACATCGACAAATACGTCTCTTCATTCACATGTCACGGATTATCAAGAGTCTTCAAGGGAACGAAAGCTGAAAAAATCTTCTGGAGCGCGCTTGTCGTAGGTGGCCTAATAATGGCGACAGTGATCACGTATGGGCTTATAAACAAATATTTCACGTATAACGTTTACACAGAGATCTCATCTCAAGTCACAAACCGATATCAAATGCCAAGCATCACATTCTGTAACCATAACCTTAAAACCGTATCGGAATACTCATACTGCGGCTTACAACCCGGACAGATCAAAAACGGGAATCAAACATGCTTGCATTCGGTCAAATTTATCGAGAAGAATTATACGGATGAACGAGGGCATTGGGGAAATGGACTTTTTACAGTACTTGGGTGCAAAACAAGTGGTATTTTACGGGACTGTAACTCACACAAGCACCTCAAATCAACAGGTCGTTACAATAACTCTTGTTTTACCTGGAACTATGAAGGGACGCTTTATTCGAATTTGTTTGAAAGCAGTGAAATAACTTTCCAGTTCAACACGGCTGAAGAAACATCAGAAGAAATTCCCGATCCAGATCAAGAGTACAAAGCACCGTCGATTGTCGCATATGTACACGAGCCTGGTACCGAGAACGACTTTTCTCGGAGTGTTAATATCATCCAGACGAAAACTACACGACTGACGTTCGATAAAACGATAATAAAACGACTCCCCTC
>JAUKPT010001381.1:0-15454 GCA_032273505.1 Nanomia bijuga
TGCTCTTACCACTCACCAAATACAGGGTTCTCAGGTGTTTTTAAAACTATCTGGAAAGTCTGGATTTTAAAAAATTGCATGGTATATCCTGAAATTTTTATGAAGGTAGAAAATTTCTTAAACGTTTCCTTTGCAATGTTATTTTCTGGGAAAGTTATTTACTTTTTAGCCTTTATTTCTGGAAAGGAAATGTACTTTAGTGGTGTATAAGCTTCTGGGAAAGTCTGGAAAACCAGTCATTATAAACCATTGAGAGCTCTGAAATTTTCTGTAAGTAATAGAAGTATGAGCTTATTCTCCCTAAGCGCTTTACACGCCTTTGCCAAGAAGTTAATGATCTAAATCAACCTTAAAATTGCCTAAGAACCTCTATGGACCCAAATCTTCGAGTCCCGGAAGCATGCGATTTTCGGCTTCTAGAGTGCCTGAATATTCAAAAAATTTCCCCTCGGGCCCAACCATGGACGGCCCTCGCAGAGACACAGCTGCATAGAATTTTTTTTAGAAGTAACCTAAAATTTTGGCCAGATCCGCCCCTGTTAAGTATGTGGAACATAAGAGGCCGAATCACCCTCAAAGGTCAGTGGTCTCAGAGCGAAAAATGCAGAATAACCCCAGGGTGATAACTCAGGGAATTTTTTAGGTGTCTGGTGTCTGGTGAAAAATGACAAATCACTCTAGGATGGCAACTCAGGGGTTTTGCTTCAATAATTATTTAAAACAAAAACCTGTTAAGAAATGTAAAGAAATAAAGATAATTGATATGCAAAAAGTAAGTTGGACAGAGTTGAAGTAGACAAATTTTGTCAAAAAGTGTAAGGTAATTTCTGTGAATGGTCTTGTGAACTCTTTGCTGCATTATTGATCTTATCTATTCTTCTCCTATAATTAATGTGCTCAATACTGAATCGGCTGCAGTTTGTGACAACTTGCTTTGATACAATCTGGAGTCGGTTATCCTGTGACAAATCGAACGGACTTCCAAATTTTCTGAAAGATTTTTTAAATGACTCGCAGTACTTAACGACGAGTGAGAGGTTTTCCATTTTCCAGATAAATCTTCTTTAATCGTGTGAGCAATGTACAGTCCATCAATCGGCCATGCTTACAAAGCTTCTTCGTTGTCAAGAATATCGACAAGGCCACTATCAAACTTTGATATATTGTTGTTTTACTCATAGACATGGTCAATTCCGATTGCAGAAAACTTTTTATTTTACTACTTTACAATAAAATTTTCTTGTTGGAGTTCATGCTCTACTTCTAAAGGTAAATTTCTTAAGATCATTGAGAAATACAGAACGCTATCTTGTAGAATTGTTATGATCTAGAACCGCCATCCAAGGAAGCATTTGTTAAAAAGTTAGAAGAAAAAGTTCAAAATTTGATTCACAAAGGCTTCGAATGAACATAAAGTGTGATCTCCATGAAACCAAAATTTAGCTCTAGGTGATTTGGTTTCAATGTGTGTTCTCTATTCAGAATACACTTTGCCTCTTCTGTTTCATTTGAGTGGTGACCCTTCATTCAAAAAGGATGTCACTGGGTTAAAAGTAATAAACTTTTTTTTGAAAGATCAAGCACTAAAAACACTGGGGTCATTAAGAACAGTAATAATAACAGAAATAACGACAAAATGAAAAAGGTTTTAACAATAAAAACATTTGGTAGTGACGTCACCATTTCTGCTTACCCCCTACGTCACCAATAGTCACCAATATTGGTTACCCCTCTCCACCCCTCCCCTGGGGACATCCTTTTTGAATGATTGCTTAATTAGCTCTAATTAGGCCCTTTCGGTTAACTAAAGCATATGCATATAATAAAAAACATCCCTAAAACTTAGACCTTCTGCTTCGTTTGAGCAGCCAATAAAAAATAACCAGCCTACATTACAGCCTACATTAACCCCTATTATAACAAAATTCAAGAAAATCCGGAAAAAAGCAGTTAATCCTCCTGGTATAACTGGGAGTTGACGCAGAATCTTTAGCAGTGGGGGGGGGATTAAGGCTGAGGGTGAAAGTGTTAACGGAGTGTGTCAAGAATGTAGGAGGAAATCGGTTATGGGACTGTCCACATACGATAATATTTTCGATTAGAACACTTTTTCTTTACTATAAAGAATGTCAGTACACATTGTCCAGAAAATGAGTATGATGAAAGAGAAAATGTTTCTTAAGAGCATTTGTAAAGACTTATTATTTGTCTGTTTTTGTTTAGATGTCTTCGAAAATATATGTAACATTAGTTATTGAAGAAGAAAAAATAACAATTTTTTTTATATGTTATAAATCAATAGCATTTGTTTTTCAATTCAAAGCAAGTAAATAGAATTGTCTTCTTTTTCTCTCATTATTTTCTTGTACAACATTCTTTTTGCTTGTAACAATGAATTAATTAATTAATTGATGAATTAATTAATTCAAGGAAAGATATTTTGAAGATTTTTAGGTATAATGAATGTTAGTAAAATTGATATTTTCTATTTGTATTATGTGTTTCACAGTCTCCATTTTAACTTTAGTTGCTGAATATCTTTTAAAAAATAACTACATTTAAAATAGCATTTTTCAAGGCTGCCAAATAGCTATGCTATCGCATCTGGAACTTTCTGCAGCCCTTGCTGGCAGCCCTTGTCTAGTCTGGTTTACATTGTTGCAACTTTATTTTGCAATGAATCTTATGTACACTTTTCTTTCAATTATATTTTATTACCATTTTTGAGAAGTTCTTGGAGGGTTGATATTTTTGACAATTTCATGCTCAACAGATCAGCTCATTTTGCATGATTAATTTTTGTAGTCTTCTCAAATCTTTTCTCTGATTACCTTACAATTCATTTCTTTTCAAAATCACAGATCAGTGATTAATTTCAAAACATTTAAAAAAACATTCACTATTTGGTCTTCATTATGATTGTAAGTCTTATAGGTTGGCAGTCATTGATATGTTCATCTGGCCATGTTTTAAGGAGGTATATGCGTTAATAGGTGTTTCAAAAATTTTGTGAGAATCCTGTTTTGATGATGGTTTGTAAGTGCTGGTATGTGTTATCAGCTAAACATGTGTCCTGGAGTGTGCTGGCTGTAATAACTTGGGGAGTTGACTTATTTTGCGAAAAAGAGGCAATGTGGTCATCAACTGTTTGGTTTAGTATGATTGTTGAGTAACGTGGTGATCATCGATAATGTTATTTTTAGGTTGTTTTTGAATTATGTGACAAATTGAATCGCATGTAATTTCTGAAGCGATTGGATGTCTAGATACAGCATCTGGACCAGTATGCCATTTTCCCGGATTGTATTGGATGGTGAAGGTTAAGAATTCGGGTATTTGATATAGTGTGCAAATCTCTATTGCTAAATATACCAGTGGTCTGTCGAAATGATAAGATTGTTTTACAACCTAAAGTGAACATTTTAGAGTGGCTTAGACTCCAAGCTACAGCTAATGCTTCACCTTCTGTAGGAGAATATATGGTTTCTGCATCATTTTTAAAGCGTGATCCTGCATAAACTAGTGTCCAACCTGTTTTAAAGCATATTGGCACTTTATCTAAGGGGCAGATACATTGTCGGATCAAATGTTTTTATTCCTTTCTCAACACTGTCTATAAGATTTGATTTCGATTATTCAAATAGATGCTCGAGTTCTGCATTCCAATGAAATGTTGAGTTTGGTTGGAATGGTAGCATTATTGGGCTGATGGCATATGCCAAGGCGATGTTGTTGACTAATCCAAACAATGAGCATGCACGTTGGTGATGTCTTTTGGGATCGGAAAGTCACGAATCGCTGAAATTATGTGATCAGAAGGTGTAATATCTGTGCTCGTAAATTTTAAACCTGCAAATATGACTTCATCACAACAGAATTGAAACTTTTGTTTGTTTAACACGATGCAGTTGTTGGCAAAGTATCGTCTACAATCTTAACTTTTCGCTCTACATTTCTAATAATTTCATCATACCTTCGAGTATACCTCCAGCCGAAAGGTATTCTTGTGGTAAGCGACGGTAACGAAATCGACCTAGTTCTGTGATAAATGTGGAGAATAAATGTAGATTCGTCTAGTGGTATAGCATGGAAGCCATCAACTGCATCAAGTATTGTTTTTTTTGTGTTTGGTGGTATTTGACAGGCTAGTTTGAATGGCGACTTACAATGATGGGTTTCTCTAGTACATTGAGAGTTTAAATGTTGAAAATCAATTGTTCGTCTCTGTCTACCATCTTTTTTAGGAACTACAATCATTCGACTACACCATACAGTTGGCTAACCAACAGGTACTGGTTCAATAATTTTTCGATGTCCCTTTCTATATTTGCTTTGATTTGATCTTTCCAATTGAATGGTACTGGTACAGGAGAATGATATGCCTTTGGTGCTGCGTTAGGTATCAAATGTATTTGTTTTCATTTCTGGAAATGGTGATGGTTCCTTAAACGTGTTAGAGGTAAACTGTTCAACTAAATATTTTTCTAATTTTGGGATATTTTCATCAGTTGGTGGGAAAGGTAACTTTGTTGGTTGTACTGGTGGTGGTGATCTTGAAATGCTGGTATTCATCGGGTATGGGAAACTACTAGGTAAGATATGGGTATCGATACATCTGTTTCGACTAAAGTATATGCAATCTACTTTATCACAAAAATATAAAGGTTGCTTTGACATGTTTTTACCAATACTAAATGTTGCTGGGCCCATCCTAAGCAGTTTAGAATAGAACCTCCTACAGCAGCAGTTATTTTTTTATTTGTTTTAATTAAGTTGCACTTGTCAATATTTAAATCTTCCAGATGTTTCGCACCAGCAAGACATATTGAGGCACCACTGTCAGGAAATAATTTAAAATTGACAGGGTTTTGGTGATTCATGTTTTACGATAGTAATGGTGGCATCTATTTCTGAAATAGGGTTGATAGCTGAGATTTGTGTAAATGAGTCAGTCTTATATTGTATTTTACATGTGCAATAAGGGCATTTGGTCATGAATGGCAGTTTCCAAGGCTTCGGCGTGTTTGATAATATCCTCAAGAGTTTTTAATCGGCTGGCTTTTGCAAGGATATTGGTTTGTAATATGTTATTGGAGAGCCCTCGAATGAATTGATTTTTAATATGATCAGAAGATAGGTCATGCTAGCAGTTAGGACAACTAAATTCACAATCAGGAGAAAGACTTTTGAGACGTAGTAGAAAGTCCTTGATGGATTCGGTTTGTCCTTGCATGATATTGCTTAACTGCATACAGTGCACGGTAGGATTCGATTTCTTGGTGACAATAAGACTCAAGATGAGTGAGAATTTCAGTTTCAGACTGTTGTAAGAAATTGGGATGACTGTTGACAATACTGTGTTGTAAGGTGTCATCACATATATTATATAACTGAGCGGTTAGTTGAGATTGAGGGAGGTTGGCAATTTGTTTGTAAACGGTCCAATCTACAAGGAATTTACGAAATTGCAGATGGGTCATTTCATTTGACAGGTGAGGAGGTTTGATGTTTGTGAGTGATTTGAAGGTGTACTTGTAGAAGTCACAGATGCAGTAATCGGTTGATAACAAGTAGCAATGAGGTTTAATATTGCAAGGAGGTCCCCAATCACTGTGATTTCAAAATCTTTAAGGTAATCTTTGGAAAGATTGGGAAGAAGGGCAGTGGTAATGCGGTTATCAACAAAGGTCTCTGCATAGATGGCAGATGTGGCAGGTGGGATTCCAGCTTCTTTGAAGAAGGTAGTCCATTTGTCAACTGCTCCAGCACCATGTTGAAATGTGATAGTAACAAGAAAGTATTTACTTGTTAAAGAAGCAATAAAATAAACAAACTTATTTTTAGTCACTGTTTATGAGATATCAGTATAGCTAGCTTTTGCCCTTCTTTAACAAGTAAATAGGACCATTGCCTGGATTAGCAAGACAAAAATGTATGAATACTCACACAGGTCCTTGGAGACAAATTATGTCAGATTTATCATGAGGTAATTCATAACTTATCAAACAGAAAATTTGAACACAAATTAGGGGTCATCTCAAAAATTTGTTTAGTTTAGACTATTGATTGGTTGAAAATAACATAATGAAGATCATGATTGGTGCACTGAAAAATGTTTTTAACATTTTAAGTTTTAAAAAAATATCAAATTGTGACATTATTAAGTGATAAAATCAGGTTCTTCATATTGTCTAATAATCTGTGAAATCTGATCACTTGCCTCAATTGGATAAATCTTTAATTTTCTGCTGTTTTGAAATCACCCTCTGACAATTTGAAATCACCCTCTGGAGATATTTGAAATCACCCTGACTCTATACAGCGTTGAGTATTGATTTGTTTTGTTTACAATTAGGAGGACATCTATGTTACATTATAGAGTATTATACAGCTAGTTATTTTTTTGCCATGTGATTAACCAGGAATAACATGTTTATGTTTGTGATATTTGGGATTAATTTCCCTTGATCATTTCAAAAATAAAGTTCACTCAAGAAAATAAATCCCAAATTTCCCTGACAAATATGAGATTACTAGTTAATCAGACAAAGGATTAAGTATACACCTACAAATTTTAGCTGGCTACTGACCAAAAATTATTTGCACCATAGTGTATCAAAAAAGGATGGTCGATAAAAAACTGAAAAAAGACCTGTACTGACCACTTCTATTTTAGGGAAAATCTAGGTAAATTCACCATTGCATTATCAAGTGATCTGATTGGTTGAATTCAAAACGTCATCATTTGATGTTTTGTACAAACTTAAACCACTGATAACAAACATGATAACCAATCAGATTCCTGGTGTAGAAGTATAGTTTGTATTAAAAAGACTATGGTTTGTTTCGCACCAAAAATACATGAAGTAATCAATCAGATTTCTGATGATGTAAATTTCAACCAACCAAATGTTAAATTTACCTATAATCCATAAGTAGTCAGCCCATATATATATTATGGTAAACAAATCACTTTAAGTAATCATTTCAAAAGTCTGTCTAATTGACTATTGATCGGTTGAATATTACATCATCAAGAATCTGATTGGTTCATTTAAAAAGTCACAATTTGTAGTTTTATCAACACTTTTTTGTGAACCAATTAAAGTCTTCATGATGTAATATTTAATCGTTCAATAGTCTGAATAAAACAGACTTTTGATATCATTCCTAATACAAGATGGGAATTAAAATACAAAAATAAGCATATAGGGTGAGAAACGAAATATTTTCTGTGTTGTCGACAGATAGCGATTGGGAATTTTGTACCTACTGTGACTACCCCTTAATCATGAGCTAATTCAGAAAAAATTTGTTAAAATGAATTGGGAATTCTGCATCTACTGTGGTGTCACAAAGCTAGCTAACACCTGATTATTAATGTTTTTAAACATATAATGAATGTTGTCAGACCATAATATTATAGTAAACAAATCATTAACTCAAGACACCTTAATACATGATGGGAATTAAAAAAATAATTACAAGGCCACCTGTTTTCAACGTTGACATGCTGAACATTACTGAAAAATATTTCATACAGATGAAAACGAAACACCCTGATGTGCAACCTGTCAAAGTATTCAATACTTCTATACGAATAAGGAAGTATCACAAAATTCCGACCATTTCAGCTGTTTGATTGGTTAAAGATTACAGCATCAAGAAGCTGATTGGTTTAATCTAGAACGTTACAATTTGATGAATTGTTAAAATCAAAAATGATGAAAACGTTGCTTTATAAAACCTATCAGAATCTTGATGATGTAATTTACAACCAATTAAGAGGTTAGCCAAAAATTATACTTGGTGTGGTATATGTTGCATAGGTTTGACAGGGAAGGGTAGGTAGGTCGGTCGGTTTTTGTTTTTTTAATATATTATTTTATTATCTCCTTTTGACTAATATGGAGAAATCTATGACCTGTGGCCTGTGAATGGACCTGTTGACCTGTTGATCTGTGGTTTGCACCAACCGGTTGTTATTCTATTTTTTGTAATCTTTTTACTGTAGTGCCCATCTGATAAAATAGAGAATTGTCCATTTTCAAATTTGATTGTGTCAACAAGTCTGGGTCGGACAATTGTACGCCAAAAAGAAAAAAAAGAGTCGATCGGGTAACAGAAACCACGCATATCTTTTTGGCCTAATTTGGTGCTATCCCAAAAGTACAATTATTTTACCATCAAACTTTTGTTAAATTCACCTAAGTAACAAGGAAAAGCCTTTTAGGACATAAGGGTGATGCACTTCACACCCCCATCACACGCAAAATAAAATGAAATTTATGATAAGCCCACACATTTCAAACCAAATGAATATAAAAACAAAAACAGTAAGTATACACAACTTGTTACATTTGACACCTACATGATAGCTAACAGTCATGATGGAAATAAATTCGATCAACTTTCAACTTCACAGTGCTGTTAGAGTTCCACTTTCAAAGTGAATACTTAACGAGGGATCATCTCAAAACTTTGTCTAATTCAGACTACTGATTAGTTGAATATTACGTCATGGAGATTTCAATTGACTCAAATACATTATTCAACAAACATTTTTCGTTTTAATAAAACTTCAAATTGTGACATTTTTTAATAAACCAATCAGGTTCTTCATGATGTAATATTCGAGAAATCAATAGTTTATATTAGACAACATTTTGAGAGAATAACTGAAGGATAACATCCAGTTAAATTTCCCTTTTTCTGACAAATAATGTTAGTACTAAAACAGATGTAACTTTCATTCTTTCTTTCAATTCTCCGACATATGCTTATAAATAAACATAAATAAATAAATAAAGAACTGTGAAGGACATTTCCAATAAGTCACACTGTTGTTGTCATAGAGATAAAAAAACAACTGTGAAAGGTGTCAGGGAAATTATAACATTAAAGATTCATGTCGTTGAAAATTTCAATACACACAAGATAAAACTGAAGAGAAGATTTTTATAGCCCAATGGAAAAATTGTGGGTTTAGTGGGGATGGAAAAAAACATGTTTATTTGTAAGAAAGACAAACACTTTTCACATTGATTGTAAAGAACCAGGGCACGTAGCAGAGGAGAGGGTGGGTGGGGGGGAGGAGGAGACAAATGAAAATTTTCTCTGCAAAGTGCCCCCAATCCAGAATATTGACAATATTTTCTTTTTTTGTTACTTTTTTATCGACTACATTAAGAAATATCCTCTGTTGTATACCTACTCCAATTTCCCAATGGAAAATATGTATTTTGCAAACCATGTCTTAATTTAATACATTTCATGCTTATACAATATGCCTTTGAATTTATTCAGTTCGATTCCCTCCCCCTCCTCCCACCTCAATTTTTGATTGCTTCCCGAAATGTTGAAGCTCAGCTATGCGCCTGTAAAGAACCAAGACCATAACAGGCAATGTGTTTATTTTGAACTGTCATAAAGCAAGATATATAAAAAAATTGACAAAAGTGTAATTCCTGTTGTAAATGATGCCTAAAAAATGTCTAAGTTTACACAACAATCTGATTATCTGAATCCCCATAGGAGGAAACTATGTTTGCGTGACAGATAAGAAAAAGTCATCATCATGTTAAGGTAGACATAAATCCTAAATAAGAAGTGTTAAAAGAGTTCTAATCTTTTAAAAAAAGGGATCCATTTCACAACAAACTAGATGAAAGCAGAGAAGGTCAACATCTCTAATCCAAACATAATACTAAGGGCTCATCTGTATAATTGATTGGACTAAGTTTAATTATTTAAACTGGAAGTTTTGGTGAAATTGTTTTACAAGCCAATCATGATTTTCATATAAAATTCAGCCAATCAATAATCTAAGTTTTGAGACAATCGCTAAAAAACAACTAAGGAATTTGGTCTATACTCAAGTTGTTAGATTATTATTACAAAGTATTAAACTGCTAAATATATACATCATAAAAGTACAAAAGAAAGGGAAAAAAGTAAGGAAAGAGAAAGAAAGATGTATTCCTTATCTTATTTATAATTTGCAAAGGAAAGTTGTTCTTAATAAGCAATTTTTTAATCTATGTGATTTCATTATGAAAGATTGCTGATTATGGCTAATTTTAAAATGCCCAGACAATTTTAATTTTGACGAGTTCTATACAGGAAGTTGTGAAACAGAGAAAAATGACCAGTAAATGTATTTTTTTGATTAACTAATGTATTAAATTTATTGTCAATTGCTGAGGCTGAGTACATCTAGAAATGGCAACGAATTGTATTTTGAGTATCCATTAATTTAATTCACTACTGTAGAAACCTCCAACAAAAATGAAACATGAAATAAAAACAACTGACACACCAAAAATTGACACTAATATCAACAAATATTGTGGTCACACACATCACATCACACTAACTACCAAAGAAATGTATTATGTAATTTACAATATATGTAAGGGGTTGTCTACAAATTATTGGTATATCTGACGTTTGATTGGTTAAAAATTACATCCTCAAGGATCTGATTGGTTAAATTCGAATCTCGAAATGATAATATTTGATGTTTTCTTAAAACTGAAACCACTCATAACAAACATAAGTTAACCAATCATGATTTAAATGTCAACCAATCAAAGTTTGAAATATCTATAATAATAATAAAACTACTACTCTTGCCCATTTCTATTTCAACCTTCAGTTGCATCAGCACACTGATCATGGGCATGATAGAGGGGGCTGTAGCCCCACAGTTAAGTCAAGAATCTCAACAAACTCAGGCAAAACCAATTGCAAAAATTTTATTTCCCACCCAATTATGGTTGAGCGGCAATTCTAAATAATACCAATAATCACTAAAATATCTATTATTTTTGTCAGCACAGGCCTTCATATATTCGGGCAAATATTTTTCTTCCTGTACGTCTATGACAGATTCTTAAAAAAAACAATTAAAAACTGCACCTGAACACAAGTATGTTATTCAGGGGGTAAGGCAGGAATATAGGAGAGTAGGAGCATTTTAATTATCTTGAATTTGATTGGTCTATAGAACGCAAAACACATAGTAGAACCATTATCTATCAAAACGTAAAACTGCCAATCAAATTCAAGTTAACTAAAATGCTCATTCTATATGACCTTAAATCACTCCTTAATTAATATTAAATTAAATATTATTTTCGTTATACCTACCAACTAATATGCTGAAAAATGAGTGGAAATTAATTCATATTTTATTGTAAATTTTTTCTCTCTCTCTCTCAGTATTAAAATTGTATAAATTTATCTTCATATCTTCTTATCTTACCATGCCTTACCTTAACCAATTGTACTACTGAACAAAACTTTTGTTATTTACAATTGAAATTTGTATACTGTCAAGGAGACAACGTCAAGATAAAAAGAATGGTTTGTACATACATGCAGTTTTATAATCAGGTCTATATACCTAGGCAATGAGGAGAGTCACTCGACTTGATTAAACAAAATTAAAAAAACTATATGGCTATGGAAGAGAAAGAGAAGAATAAACGAAAAAGAAACATAAAATATCTGATTTATATGAAAAAGGGACAGGTGGATCTGTCGATAAATCAGGCATGAGTGGTTGAAAAAAAATGAAAAAATAAATTTGTGTGGGGAATACCGCTTGCCCCATTTTTATTGCATTTTTGAGGTTTTAAGTTAAAATCAAAATTGAATTTTGGTATTTTCAAAAAAAAATGCCTGATAACACTAATAACTAACTGGAACAGTCTGGCAAATTATCCTTGGTGTGCCCTAATTTGTCTGCATGACACAAGATGTACTAATTGTATAATTTATTAACATAGTTTAAAAAGGACTGATAAATTATGAAGGTGCTTGGTGAAGAGAAATAACAGCTATATTGAAGTAAGGGTTCGTCTACAAAAATCTTCTAGCTCACAGACTTGATCTGTGAAAGGGGGTAAAATAATGGTTAATCAATCCCTTCTCCTGTGACACCACAATTTTCTTCATGAAAATTCCTTTAGAAAGCACTATAAAAGGTCCTCCCAGACCGCACCTCATCATTTCTCCCCATTTCTTGTCAAATCTCATCATTTCTACTCAAATCTCGTCATTTCTCGTCAAATCTCGTCAAATCTCGTCAAATCTCGCCATTTCTTGTCAATTCTCGTCAAATCTTGTCATTTTCGTCATTTCTCATCATTTCTCGTCAAATCTTGTCATTTCTTGTCAATTTATGTCATTTCTCGTCATTTCTTGTTAAATCTCGTCAAATCTCAACCGACGAGAAAAGGACGAGAAAAGGACGAGAAATGACGAGGTGGGCCTGGAGGAAACCTTATAAATCGTTTTAAATCTATCTATTTGATGATGAATACTGTGACTTTTTTCACCAAAATATTCTGAGAGTCCATTTTGAGGAAGGCAAGTGAAGGCAAGGGAAGGGAGTGCAAATCTAACTGTGACAAGATTTTTTGTCCCTATATGTGAATTTCCTTGTTTGACAGGCCTTAGATTTAGATGTACATTTCAAGTTTGTTTAGTTGATACAAACAAACCCATTTTCATCAATATTTAGAAAACACTATGTCAAGAAACATGTTACTTTTATCAATAAAAACATATATACCTTTTCAACGCTGACCACATCATCAACATTACTATTTCAATGACAGGTGAACACTGTAATAATAATCACACACTGTGATAGCATTGATCATTATTATAGTCTGTCCATGCACAGAAATGTTGCAGCCATTCTCATTCAACTTTTGTTTTGGCACAAATACACAAAATAGCAACAGAGTAATTAGTGTTTCCTGTTTCCAGTTTACTATTTCCAAAACTCATATAGATTTCCCTTAAACTGTTGAGAACTTTTACCCTTATGAATTGAGGAAAAACTTTTAGTTATTTAGTTGTATGTCATAGTGTCCACCCCACCCCCTAAGCTGCTGGGGGTGAGACCTTTTTCAAAGTAGCCTGAAAGGTGGGGGTTAAGGCTGTTCAAAGAATCAGGTGGGGTTGAGTGCGAAAGTGGGGGAGAAATTTTCTAGGTTGGGGTTGAAGTGTCTGCACACTCAAAATCCATCAACACAAATAAACTTTATTTGGATCTCCCTCAAATTTATAGAGTTACAAAGAGTACTCATCTATCTCAAACGAAGCACCTGCTTAAATTCATTTTTCATATGCTTCGTTTTGCGGGTAGAAACTTTTCGCGATTTATTGAGTTTTCTTTGCGATTCGCCAAAGTTTATACCCGCTAAATCCCAAGGTCAAATCAGGATTTTGCTGGGGGTTGACTCCATACAAATAAGGTGGGGGTTATCCTCGCAGGTGGGGGTTTACTTTTCTAGGTGGGGGTTGTGACCCCCTAGGACACTATGTAATGTGTAGACAACCTCCATTTTGATAATTCCAAACTCAAATTCAACAGGTCGTTCTACTACTATGGACACAAAGTAAATCCAATTTGAAACATCTTTCTAATGGATTTTCAAGGATAATGTTATCTATCTGTTATCATAATACATCTGAATCTATGTATATTTGAAAAATATAAACCATATAATAAGCCCATCTCGAGCTGTATTACCTTTTAATGGAAAAATATAATTAAAAAAAGAGATCTCGTTATAGCCTTGTTATGGAACTGTTACATTACTCTGCACATGTTTCCGCCAGTGTGATTATAGCAGTGTGTATGTGCATAGATTGCAATTTATAACAATGTAAAAAAAACATAATATTTTGCTGGGGTTCTAGATGAAAAACGAGAAATAAAATAGAAAATTACTCTCAACTGCAACTTTATCATAAAAACCTATATTTTTGGGTGAAAACGTCAACAACTTTTATTTAACGAATTTTACCTCCTCCTCCTTAACGTCAATTGACGTGACTTAATAAAAAATCGATTAATGAGCCACCCCTGAAGTGACGGTTGGATGTGTTTTCTAGTAAGATGCAACAATCATGTGGAGGTAACATATACTCCTTAATGGTTAATAGTCAATGGTTTGCACTTACGGTGGAACAGCCATGCACAAGCTCTTTACGTGCTTATCGAGGCAATGTTTAGTCAGCTCCCAATTGACTTTCAAATTTCCCTCACATGACATCGGTCAACCCGCAGGCATTGCATAACGATAGTTAATCTGCCCTCGCTAAGAGCCCGATTCAAGTGCATTTTATTGCATGATTTTTAATGACACTCACCTCTACCATCTGCAACCCTTATCCAGTAAATATCTCACAAAGACAATGCTTAACTTACTTGAAAGGAAGAGTGAATGACATACAACTATGCGCAATGTAAAGAATGTGAGATGTAAAACAAATCAGTGGAGAAATAGTGGTAAACTGAAAAGGAAACGAAAAAATGATTTCAAATACAAGATGGAATAGGAATAAAGGGTTTTACTTAACGAATTTTCTCGAAATTTTGTAATTTAAAAATGTTGAAATTTATAGTTTTCTTGAAATCATTTCAACGAAACGAAATCTAAAAGATTTAGAAATTTGCCTTAAATTACATGATAACCTCGAACGAACCAAGAAGAATCTTGTACAACTTGATAAGAAATAAAAATAATAATAAAAAAATCCAGAAAAAAAATGAAAAAAAATGAAAAAAAAACAAAAAATCAGAAATCAAATCAAAAAAAAAATCTTGGATGTCAATTTCGCAAAGAACAACTTACTTCTAAATAATAATCGAGAGCTTTCTCTTTATCACCAGATGTCTCGTGAATGGAAGCAAGGTTCTTGAAAACATTGTATTTGAGAAACAAAGCTGGGTCTTGTGAAAGATCTTCACCATCAGGAATGCCATCTGGAGTCTAAATATGAAATGAGAGAAAATACCTCATTGCACAAATATAACGCAGTACATTAAATAACTTGAATTACAAAGTTCATAGACGATTGCCTAGGTCCTCGCCTTTAGAGGCCATATGCTTCATTAGATTTCTCCATATTTCCTACCTATTCAGACTTTTTTGATATAATTAATTTTGAAAGCATGTAATAAGGATATACTATTGTCTGTGCCGAAACATGTCACAAATGTTATAAAGAATAAATAAATCAACTAATGGAGACTCTTTTTCTTTACATCAGTCTATATTTCATTCTCACTCTCTCAAAAAAGTTAAATCCTTAATCTTCTTTATTGCCTATGCCTCATTAATGTATTGGATAAAGATCTGTTGGACGACAAGTAGGAATATTACTCAATTACATGAGTTGTAACATCTTTCAACAATTAAGTGTAAACTTGTTTCTCCATACCTGTTTAATGAGTTCTGAATCCAACACCGCTAGAAACTTCTTCTCTGCATCTGCAAAATTATTTTCCTTTTTGTATTCTAATGCTGCAGTGTAGAGCGCTAATGCTTCAGTTTCCTAAACAAAAGAAATAGCGATGAGAGTAGAGTTAAGTAAAGTTAAAATGATGATCTACATTTCAAACATTCACTGGGATGAAAACTGGGAATAA
>JAUKPT010001382.1:0-15453 GCA_032273505.1 Nanomia bijuga
TGAGATACGACAATATATTTATCACACCCTTTCGTCGTTTGACATCAGATATGTCTTGCTTCTGAATCAATTATGTTAAACTCGGCCTAACGGCCTCAAACTCCGAAGGGTGTGATAAATATATAATAATATATAATAATATATAATTAATAATATATAATCAATAATATATAATAATATATAATTAATAATATATAATAATATATAATATATAATATATAATATATTATATATAATATATACACCATCTTCTAAAATACCTCAGAAAGTTCAACAAAAATAGTCTCTTCCTATAAAATTAAACAGAAATTCAACATATAACACCTAAGTGCATGCAGATTGCAATATTCTTAAGACTCGCCAAGAATGAATTTGTATATTTTGCACGCACAAACACACCAATATACAAATCCATCTACCTGAAATTCCATCAGTTTTCATCTTTTCTAAACCTCCATCTCATACAGCAAGTGTGTTCATGTTGTTCACAATCATCTCCCTCGCAGCGTGTGAATGTCTGCGGTACATACACAATCGAGAGTAATTACAACTTAAAATCAAAATTCAATAAATTCAAGTGGCTATTAATAAATCACAGATTGCAGTAATTAAATGTTGATACAATAAACACCAAGAATAACACTGAATGTTGAGGATTAGTTTAAGACCTTAATACAAAGAGCATGCCGGATAAGAGACTGATGGTATTCATCGTCAACAGTTTATGACGAGCACATCACCTAGGCGTTAATCCTGATATTTCCACGAAATCTGATGGAAAATGTGCAAGCATACAAGCGTAAACTCAAACAATGCTCTGGAAGAAAAAAATCTTATTTCATAATGATCGGCTAGAATTTGAAATGTTAAACGGTAATCAAACGGCTTACATCTGGCGTATATCATGTAGGATGATGGAGAAGAATCCTTGATCAACCAGTTTTCTGCTTTCCGAATATCTGTTTTCGAACATCGAAAATCAAATGAGTTAAAATATCATACTTATCTTATGCTCCTTTTGTGTTGAATATAAACTCAATACAAATTTGAGAAGGTCAACATTCATACAATAATCCTTACAGTTACTCAAAACAGATCGCAGTTCACAAAGGAAATGGAATAAGATTACAGGGGGCGGTACAGCAGTGCTTCTTTGTGACATAAACAAGTCACTAGTCTCGTTACACATATTTGTCAATTAGGAATCTATAGCAAGTCGTGCATAAAGAAAGTAAGTGGTACTATTGTGGTACTATTGTCTATTGACAATTCCATATTATAACAAATACAAATTAAAAATATGAATGCTATTTAGCGTTATTAGAATGGCTATCAATTCCTGAACAATCAAAAGTCAACACTTAAAGAATAGTTATCCGATCAAAAAATTTGGTAGTAGACTTCACTGATTCCAAGAAAAGATTTGTTTAATCCAAATCTACCTCGAATTCAAAGCCCTCAACTAAAATCTATAAATAGATTCCCTGGGTCGAATCGATGACAAATAGTGATCATGATTGAAGAGATTTCCTAAGGGATTGTCTACAAAACATGTCTAACTTTGTTTTTTTGATTGGTTGGATATTATATCATTTATAATCTTATTGGTTGAATTTGAAAAGTCACAATTTTATGTTTAGTTAAATCTAAAATTATGGCGTAATTTTTGAGTGACCAATCAGTATATTTGTAAGGGACCATTAACATATGACTCTCAATATTAAGGGGGCAGGGGAGTCACTGTAAAAGATTATGTTTCGTTATCCCAGTACATTCAACTCCACCCTTAACAAATATACCTGTAATTTGTTGACAATTCTTACCAGAAATGGTACAACAATTGATTAGACTGCTACATAAGTCTAATGCGAAAGATGGATTTAGCCACTTATTTCATACGCAAATAAATCCTATGCTAGACTGGTTTTCATTCTATATCAACAAGAGATGACATATCAATGTCAAAGACAAAAAACTATCTAAGTAGTAAAAGAACTGCTGTTAAACTGATTGTCAAAGCAATATCGAATATTTACTACAAGACTTTTTGTTCAACGATTAATATAAATTTCCATATAACCAAGTTAGGCATCAAGATAAAAAATGCTATAAGAATGACGAATCAAGTTATACGCATTTTCATATCACATTTTCATGTTCATATATCAGGGTCAAATCTAGAAATTAAGGGCAGGGTCCGATGCTTTAGAAAAGGGAGATATTTCTAGGAACTATAAATTAAAAAGGGCATGTTTTTTCTGTTTTGATGGGCAAAAATGTTTCATACGTCCGATGTTTGGAGGCATATACGACCTGGATTAGCCCCTACGTTGGAAAGCGTACAATTAAAATTAAAAGTTGAGATGATCGACCTTGGTGACTACTATTTGGTTTTAATATCTAAAATGGAATGAATGCTATACAACTAAAATATGCATTCAAATATACACCAGTATGTTTTTCCTTACAATAAGTTGACTATGATCATGTTTAATTCACAAAACAATGGAACAATTTGGAAATTGATCACTCAGTGTCAATCTGTTATCCCTGAGTGTCACTGCTTAGTCATATTACAAAACAAAAGGATACAACACGTAATTTGATCACGTGACTTTTAGCAGGATGTATCATCGTCGTTGCAGATCAAATTGGTGATATATGATGTTTACGGTTGTTGACCGTAAAGACATTTATTATAAATGAATAAGTGTTACCAGCTATCATTATTCAACGATTTAACATCGCTCGACTCATTGCAATATTTAACCATTAAGATATCGTTCAATCCATTGTAATCTTTAATTATCAAAACATCGTCCACTTCATTTCAATCCTAAACCATCACAACACCGTTAAATACATTGCAATCTTCAACCGTCAAAACACCATGCAATTCATTTCAATCTTCAACCATTTTAAATACCGCTCAATTTATTGCAATCTTTAACCATCAAAACACCGTTCCATCCATTGCAATCTTTAACCATTAAAAAACCGTTCAATCCATTACAATCTTTAACCATTTAAGCATCGTCCAATTCATTGCAATCTTCAACCATTTAAGCATCGTCCAATTCATTGCAATCTTTAACCATTAAAACACCGTTCAATCCATTACAATCTTTAACCATTTAAGCATCGTTCAATTCATTGCAATCTTCAACCATTTAAGCATCGTCCAATCCATTACAATCTTCTAGTATCAGAACACCTTTCAATTCATTGCAATCTTCAACCATGTAAACATCTTTACCCATCTAACATAGTTCAACTCACTGCAAGATAATAAAAATATTTATGCTAACTTAAATCTATTGCAACATCATCGTAGTCGTTCATCTCCTTCCAGTAATCCAGCGATATTCAACCACCGTTGTATCTTGTCCATTCTTATATATATTCTACTGTCGAACTAAAAGATAAATATAATCAAATAACCTCCTTTAACCATTAACATAAAATAACTTACAATGTCATTGCTTACTTATCATACACAACGAATTCTGCAATATATCTTATCATCAGCGTCTATTGTATCCTTCATATTTTACGAACCATCAAATAAATCATAAAGAAACTCCATCGTAATAAATATGAAACTTTTTGACGTATCAAATGACAGTCAAAACAACATAAATGTATACATAAGCTTGTACTTTTATTTCATATAAGTGCCTTTACTTAGGTCTTAATCGTCATACGCTGTCCAGATCTAATGACGAGTTGACCTATGGTGGCGGATCTGGTCCTTTTCCCGAGTATTTACCAAAATTATTCCATTAAAGATTTGTAAGATTATAGGACTTCTTTATGTTCTGTTATCTCAATTGTACTCATAAAAGAAATCTTTTCTCCAAAATGAGTGGATTTATGAATACACTGTATGAATCCGCCACTGCTAGTTTCTTTTCTACAAACTAAGAGCAGAAAACGGTATCCTATAACGAAGGAAGTATCATTTTCAATAGTACATATTTCGGCCAACATCGCAGAAATAAGCGAAATTAGGAAAATAGGGAAGAAATAAAGAGATTTATATTGTTTCGTACCCTAAAATAGAGAAGAATTAAAGCAAAATAGCGAAATGGTGGGGGGGGGGGAAGAAATAAGAACTTTTGACAAAAATATTTACCGTTGATCATTTTACCAAGTGTCTTATTTTTCCAAACTTTCTTTACGATATCTTATCATCTTACAATTTACGTATCTAAACATCTTCAATATATGTGAAAGCAATTTCTTCACTTCCATCTGTTGTTCTATCCATCAAAATCTTTTTACCGCATTTCAATATTTCTCTAACCATAATATCTTTTATTGAAGTAAAATATCACGGCAATCTGCAATTCATGAAATGACAACAAGAAGTATCAAAAAACTTGTTGTATAAGGATCGTTCTAAGATTGTAATATTTCTTCCATAGTTCATCAATTCTGGTATTAACCACCACTAGTAGAATAACTTCCAGACCTTACAACCTTTGACTATTAATAATATCTTCTGCTGAAGTAAAATCACGGCAAATCATGAAATGATAACAAATAGTATTATCAAAAAACGATCGTTTTAACATTAAAATGTTTCTTCCATTGTTTGTCAATTCTAATATTCAACTAAAAGAAATACTTGATATCTTACGAACTATCATCAGGTATTAATCATTAGTAGAATTACTTCCAGTTCTTTCGACCTTTGACTGTTATATCTTATCTTACCATCATCATATTCCATCTATATATTGTTAACTCAATATCCAAGACTTCAGTTACATGAAAACTAAACTTCTGATCCTTTTTGAATAATAGCAAAGACATTTCCTCAAACAACTCGCATCTTACTTACCATTATATATTTTAAGTGTCTTTACTTCTTTCTAAGATTTATCATACCAATATCTTTCTACGATAAGAACGTTGTTGTTCAATCCACCGCAACATTTTAATAATCAAATTACCAAAAAATTAAAATAAACTAAAAACTGTCAACTCTAAGTTATCAACTATTGTTACTTCTTCGTATAATAACACATATTTCCTCGCACCAAACTTACCAATATATTTTATAAAGTGTCTTTACTTACAAAATCCTCTCAACGACCTGCAATAATCATTTCACAACATCTCTAACAACTATTTGTTGAAAATAATTGAATAACCTACCGTCAAAAACCAACATAAAAGCTTGATAATACATTACCAAGGTTCAAATTCCAATTCATAATGTAATATATTCTTAAAAACAATCGTCAACCAATTGCGAATGTCGATTGGACTAAAATCAATAGTCCCAAACCTAAACCTTTAAGCGTCCATCAATCATTTTTATGTTAAAGATTTCTCTTTTGTTTTGTACACTTCTTTCCACAATACATCCTTAATTTTTCAAATAAGAAAAAAAGAAGAAGATTCAAAATCAAAACGAGATGAAAAAAGATGAAAAACATTTTCTTCTTCTTCCAAAAATTCATTTGTCTACCTGATATCCGTTCACACCGTTTATCATTTGAAATACATTATTCAAAATCCTTATACTTTAAAAATCCTTTTTTCTTCTTCATTAATTTACAAACTCAAATCAACGAGATCGATTATTCCTGAATATTGAAAAACAGAAAGACACAACAATAAAAGAAAAACCTTCCTCCAAAATCCATCTTCTTCGACTTTCTTCTCCATTAAATTTACAAACAAACTCATTCTAAAATCAACGAAAATCTTTCTCTGAAAATTAAATAAGAAGAAGCAATACAGAAGCACCACAAAAACAAACGAAAAAATTATTTGCTGCCATTTTGTACTCTTCAGTTCTCTAAATTACTCTTCAACCTTGCTTCAAAATCCACCTTCTTCTTCTTTCTTTCTTCATTAATTTACAAACGCAGTAGTAATTCTAAAATCAACAGCAATATATTATTTCAAAAGAAAGATGAAAATACATGCATGATCTCCCTTCCTAGACAACATTAAAAACAACTAACTATTTATTTCAGTCCTGAACTCTCCACATCGCACTGTGCATCAATTCTTCTTCGCGAATTCCTCAATTATCTTAAAATTAGATATTCCCATTTCGTTTCTTTAAATTCGTCTTCTTCTACTACTTCTTCTTTATCCTCTTTTGAAATGAAAAAGAAAATCTTTTTCTCCTTCTTCATAGTCTTGAATGTTTAGCAAGCAGGTGATGTATATAGACGTTATCATACGCAAATATCGCTTTTAAAGCCTTCGACAAACTAGATGTATGTACATGTACACAGAACTGAAAGTACAGAACCGAAGACAGATTGAGAAGAAAATGCACAAAAACGTTGATAAAATACAAATGCAAAACAAATTATTCATCAAAAAAACCTATACTAAATTTCATTCTCCTCAAGCACTAAAAATGTTACACTTCGTTTCAAAGTAAATTTATGAGCTTCATGGTTTCATGAGGAAGAACTGAACAAAAACCTTGACACGATAATATTTCAAATCTCCTTCAACTACTTTCAAAGCTTTCAAAAAATAAATAAAACTTCTTAACCACCTAAAAGCTTATATTTCAAAACATGAAATGAAAAAAATCGTCTTCTTGATAAGATTAGATAAATCCCTCTCAAGGAGCTATAAGAAAAGAATGTTATACCTCGCTTCAAATTGAAATTATGAGGAAGATTTTGAATATAAGCCTTGACAAAATATCAATACAGGATTTGTTTTTTTTGAACAATCTAAATTGTTCTGGATATAAGATTTTTTGCAAAGAAAAATGTTGTCTTGAGCGAAAGTGATGGTCTGAAATAAAATCATATTCATCAGAAACTTTCATTTTTCTCAAAAATGGTTTATCACGCTTCAATCAATGTGCATAAAGAAGAATTTTACAATAACCTTGACAAAATAATATTGCAAATCTCCTCAACAACGAATAGTTCAGCAACCATCAACAAAGTTTCTTTGTTGAATTGTCGAGGAGATATCAAGCATCGATGCTCTAACTCTAACAAACTGGAAAAACAAAACAACTGCGAATCGATACAAACAGTTGATAAAAAGAATAAATACCTTAGACAAAACAATTCTCCAACAAGATGACACCAACGACCAACAACAAACTCTTTACAAATGATTCATATTCACAACATACGCACACATTGATAAATATTAAATAAAAATCCTATTTTATACAACAAGCCTATCATCGTTGCATATCATATTTGAATAGCGTGGTTTTTTGTTACACAGACTTCTCTAATTTAAATCGTTTGTTGGAAGCAATATGAGGTTCCTGCTTCTTAAGAACGAAAAAAACAGATATTAAAATAAAATCCGCCATGGACTAATGTGGATAATTTATGCTTGTTGAAGGCTCTATTTATTTCTTCTATTTATTTCTTACAACGAAATATAAAAAATGTACATGGACTATCGAAAGTAATTTTTATTCATACTTCAACTCTTTTGAATCTTCTCTTTACAAAAATAAATTTCAACTCAAGTCTATTAAAAAAGATCAACCATCTAGCTATAATTCCAGTGGCGGATATAGAATGTATTCGGTGAAATCATGAATACGCTCATATTAGAGAGAATAATTATTATGATCGATAAATGGATCCCGAAATATGAGTTTCTGGACGTCTATCACCAAAATCAAACAATTAGAGAGCAACCATATGCTTTCTGTAAAACCAGTCGAGTGTGAAATCATTTTGGAAGGACAATTAGGACCAGACCCGCTACTGATTTATACCTTCTTTTTTTCTTACAACAAGATATTAATCTTAAACAACTTCCTCCACTCTTTCTATAACTCAATATATTTTACAAAAAGATAAGATAGCTCTACCAAAATGAACTAACTATCCACAACAATTCTTGTCCAATTTCTCTTATATATCCACAACGAACTTTAAAAAAACAACATAAAAAGCCAACTCTACTTAACTTTTCGTCAGGAATAAAAAAACTGAAGTTATCAAAAAATATACAATCGATAATTGTTGTTCAAATTCAACTCACACTTTCCCCTTAGGAAGGTATCAAAACTAAATAAAAAACGATATATACAACACTTCTTAAAAACTCACTCGATCTGAATTTTCTTTCAACCTTAACACTTCGAAAACTCAAAATAAATATAAAAACTATAACAGAACTTATTATATTTTGCACTCAACGCTCCAAAAAACTCTCCATTTGAATTTAACTTCAAATTAAATAAAAACTTCCCAAACCTAAACCTAACCAATTCGAATTCCCTTCAATAATATGATTACTTACCTGTCGTCCTCGTCATCTTTTCTTTGTCATCAGAGAACAAACTGTTTCTTATTCAACTAAAGCACTTATAAATCCGTCTCTTTAATAATTCTCGGAATGGACTACCCACGATAGTTTATCTGATATATCCGCAACCAGCTTAAAAAGATTACCACACAAATATTTATCCCATTTGAACTTTTCTTGAAAATATAAAAATCTACCTGAAAAACTTACTTTATTTAAACTTCCCTTTATTGATATTATATAAAAGCCTACCTAAAAACAAACACCGTTCTTCGAAAATTTAAAGCATTTACCTCTATTGACGGTTCGTCTTCGCCACACTTTTCTAATCAGAGAATAAACTGAGATGATGGCGATAGCGAGGTTCTCTTTAAAAAATTCTATCTCCGATAATGTTTGCTCAAATATTACTTTCCCCTATACTACCACAAAGAGCTTCAAAAACTTAATTCAACATAAATAAACACGTAACATGAAGTTGGTATGACTTGCTCTTCAGCTAGATGTAAACGTTTAGCTAAGAAAATACTCGTAATGTTTTCGAAACCTTGCAAAAAGCAACTTTCCTACTTGATTACCATAAAACAACTTCCCTTTAAGAATATAAAAACGAACTTCTTAAAATAAAAACAGATGATCCGTCTCCGCCACAGTTTACTTCATCAGAAAATAAACTAAGATGATGTTAATAGCGAACAAAAATAAATTTCCTGTACAAAATGCAGCTTCTCCAATAACCTTTACAGCAAGATAATAAAAAAAGCAAAAAACCTCTGCTAACATGGGCTATGTACGATTAACTTCTCTTTATATAGTTCCACAGCGAGCTAGCTATACAAAAAAAACTTGAATCTCCCTTCGAAAATATAAAAACTTACCTCTTAAAAAAGATGATCCGTCTTCGCCACAGTTTACTTCATCAGAATAAGCCGTTTCTCATGGTGTTGTAAATGAACAAATTACTCTTAACAAATATAATTCTTGTTCAAAACGCAACTTCTTCAAAAACCTTAAAACAAGACAAAAAAATAGCAAAAAAACTCACTATACACGATTACCTTCTCTCGTATACTTCCACGACGAGCTAGCTATACAAAAAAACTTCTTCAAGAATATAAAAACTTACCTCTTTAAAAAAAAACAGATGATTTGTCTTCACTACACTTTACTTTACTTTACTTGATCAGAACAAACCGTTTTTCATGAGATGATGTTGATAACGATTTGTATTTGCTGTACAAACATGTATAACTCTTAACTCAAACGTACAATATCTCGATGTGTGTATGTGTCTGTCGAATAGAATTACAATTCTTGAGAACAAATAAAATATCAGTCAGAACTTGTTGAAAGGTTGAGAGCAGGAGATAAACGTTGAGATTCGTTTACCTTATGGAAAATAAATATGAAAAGTTTGAGAAGTAATATTCACTTTCACCTAAATAGAGTTAGACTAATATTCATTTTGCCTTTCAAAATAATAATAAAAAAAGAGTTAGATGGAGAAAATGTTTGCAATGATTTCTTAGGTAGTTGATGATATTATGTTAAATATTTTTTTCAATAGATTGGTTTTAAAATCTTGACAAGAGAAATGGCTTATGTCTTTTCAAAAGAAGGAGATGTGTTGTTATGTACGACTTAAGTCATTGCAT
Organism: Nanomia bijuga; assembly: GCA_032273505.1. NCBI lineage: Eukaryota > Metazoa > Cnidaria > Hydrozoa > Siphonophorae > Agalmatidae > Nanomia > Nanomia bijuga. Next base: position 9,930 of record JAUKPT010001382.1, read on the forward strand.
TTGCGATTAGTGTTTTAGAAGTGTCTGAATGTGGAAAGAATTCCAGAAAATATAATTTGTCGATTATGATGTTTTAGACTAGAATAAGTACTGAATGTATTGGATGTGTTTTACCAGCTTGCATTAGTTTTTTTTATTTGACTGTTGAACTTTGCACCATTAAAAAAAACATTTACGTTGTTACATCTTTCATATAACAATCGTCCATGGATTCTAATTTATTTTAGTATTCCTGACAGATGGCATTTATTTCAATAGGTTCTTGAAGTCAAAATATCTTCAAGAATTGCACTTCTCTGCTCGATGAATAAACATTTGAACCTAAAAAACTAACGACATTTTTTAGTCAAATATTGAACCTATAAACCTAAACACATTTTTGCTAACATATTGCTTGCTTGACCAATATGTATTACGATATTTTAACCATACTGGTAATGCATACTCTTTTATAAAACAAAAAGAACGTATTGTAAAATAAAACGAGCCGTATTATAATCATAATTTGGAATTTTATTTGTCTTTCCTGGCACTGCACGGGTCGGCTACAATGACAAACGATTTATCAACAAAAAGAGCGTACTGAAAAAATCTTTATCGGTTTCCAGAGAGAAAAAAAACTTACACCTTGAAACGAAGAGAATTAATCGAAATTCAATACACAGATAACAAAAGAATTCGTACTTTCTTTTTTATGTTCTTATTGCAAAAGTTGATTTTGAAAACTCGAGATTTTTTTCAAGGGAAAAAAAGCCATAAAGGAATTAGTATTTTTTGTTTTTATTTATAATAATCTTATTCTAATATTCTTTTCGGAAATCGTTCTCCTTTCCAAATATTTTATCAGTAGAACAAAAAGAATGAATAGAAAAGATTGTTAATCACGTGGGAAGTATCCATAATGCATTGCAAAATCATTTCTTGAAAGGCAATACCTAAGACAAGATATGAATAAATCTTTTTTAATGAAAGGAGAGATTCGTAAGGGAATTTGAAGATTTGGTATAACACATCTTCAATTGATTTCATTGGTCTATGTTTGTTGTTTTAAGCGTCAATAGTTCAGACACCATTGCAGAGTTGGTACAAGTAGTTCATGGTCAAAATTGCATTAAAATTGAATTGTGAATTTAAAAGAATATAAAAGTTTAAACTTCTAATTTACTGCCAGCAAAATTCTCAGCAATATCTGAATAATCAAATTAGACATTTAATGTCTTGAAATAATGGTTTGCATTTATGATGGGACAGCCATGCACAAGTTCTTTACGTACTTATCGTGGCAATAGCTTAAGTCCCACCTAGTGTTTCGTCAACTACAAATTAACTACCCATTTTCCCTTATATGGTATGGGTCGACATGTCGGCATTGCCTAACGATATTTAATGTGCCCTCGCTAAGAGCCCGAGTTGAGTGCATTTTTAATGCATCATTTTTAATGACATTCGCCTCTACCATCCGCGCCCCCATCCAGTATGTATCTCTCGACGACGATGCTACTTACACGAATGAAAGTGTGCCGAAAGATGGCATACCACTACGCGTTAAGTACATTAACTGTCCACCAAAAAAAATGCTTTCAAATGCACTTTCACTGTTTACCATGGTTAAATAACATTTTGAAATCTCCATGGTTGGATAAAGGTTCGAAAATAGGAACTTTAAAATGCTTTTAAATTCACTTTCACAGTCCATCATGGTTGGAGAAAATTTTGAAAACAGGAACTTTTGAATGCTTTTAAAAGCACTTTCATTGTCAACCATGGTTGAAGAAAATTTTGAAAATAAGAACTTTATAATGCTTTTAAATGCACTTTCACTGTAAACCATGGTTGAATAACATTTTGAAAATTAGATGTTGAGAAGGATCTAAGTCAGAGAAAATAATATAAAAACAATGCGATCTCTTCGGAATCTCTAAATCCAGACGATCCGAACAGCCAGACATTTATCAAAACCAGACATTTATCAAAACCAGACATTTATCAAAACCAGACATTTATCCAGACCAGTACCAACCCTGCGTTGCTTACCTGCAATAACATGCATATTATATTTGAAGGCTGGGCTGATGTTCGACGAGGGATGAATCATCTCTTGACACAACAAGATTTTCAGAAATTTCAATAAATCTAAATTGTTGTCGGATCAGAAAAAAAAGCAATAAAGAAGAACAAAAGACATTTTACAAATGATTCAATCCAAAATTATTAAGGAACTTTATTAAGTTAATAAGATAGAGAAAGTGAAAGTGGAAAATAGAATGATCATCAGCGTAATGATAATAATTTACATTTTTCCTTGCTTAGGGAATAGGCCTAGGAAAACTATTTGAAGACTTTTGCTTGAATCATCGCTAATGCTTTAGATCAATCCAACCAGTGCAAAAAAAAGATAAAACATGGCCTTAAAGTCATTTTATTCCAATGGTTTAAAAGCAGCATTAGTAACAGAAGGTGTAAGGTGCAATTCAAAAATAATATCAGACCAGCACTTAAATGGAACAGGTTAAAGTAATCATTTTTGCATTTTTTTTTATTATAATATTATGTTGGTAAATCAATTTAATGTTCTCTTGAATTTCTAGATAAGCATCATCTCGAAGGTAGAGAACAAGGGCGAAAAACAACGATAAAGTTGGAAAACAAGCAATCTCATTTTCTGTTCTGTTCTTCAGTAAATTATATTAGCAGTTATGCAGTATATGGGTTATATAAGCGGCTATTTCGTACCCTAAACGGTTCATTGTACACAATGTTTTTCGACATGAGGCTTTGATCTAAATACTGCAAAAGCTGCTGATTGGAATTATACAGAGGTGCCATTGAGCCTTCCCTACAATTATCAACAAACCTAATCTTCACTAGCAATTAAGTTGCTATTGGTAAAACCTTGCATCACGTTCTCCCTCCCCAAGCCAAAAACAAAAACAAATAATTGGTAACCAGAGATTGATGGTAAACTGATGATGATTAATGTTGACTGGATAGCAAAAAATCATTCAAGTTTACTAAGTAGAGCAACTGTTCATCCAATAACCTACACCACTTACATTCTGTTTTTTGTGCTTCGTTAAGTATAATTTGTTTGGTAGACTGATGATAGATGATGCAATTGACTACATAGGTGCAACAGCCAAGGGGCTAGGGAGGGGTTAGGGCTACATCACCCAGGTCTAGTCAGGTAAAAAAAATCTTTAAGATTCGGGCAAAGGTGGACGACATGGTGAGCGACAGCTCTAAAAAACATCATTTACCAGGCAAGTTTTCAGGAAAACCTGTTATCGCCCCCCTAAAAATATTTATCCGTTGCGGCTATGATTGACTAGATAGTAATTTCTAGACTTATATCTGTAGAAATTGCTGCTCTTTAATGATACATACTTTCTTGCATCATGTCTCTATAATAACATTCAGTCTGATTTGATAGATGGTTTATCGGATATTAATCATCAATTGATGGCGCAAGATCACCACGTAGCGGAATAAGATTAACTTTAATAAAGTAGTGGCTGAAGGGCCATCTCTCTTATCAACCTCAATACAGTTGCTTGTAATAGATGCATGCCTTCTTTGATCTTGTTAAGTGCAAGAATAAACTAAAGGGTCTCCTTAGTTTCCGTTGCTAACGTACTAAAAAGATGATTAGCAAGATTGAGGTATTGTGATCGCTCAAAGAAAATTAGTCTATTACATTGACAATATTTTTGGCAAGAAACTACTCAAGCTGTTTATATAGATCAGCACTTTGTCAATATCTCACTAAAATTTGATATGATTTGATTTGATCCAGAATAAGTACTTTGCTTTGCTTTGAAACCCCCTTTAACGTTTAGAACCGATTGATATTGCCACGATTACTAGAATTCAATGCATGAACTCGATAAATCCAGAAGGTTGCCGAGATCAAATCCATTCATGAAAATAAATGATATAAAATAACTATTATAATTACAATAACAAAACACATTATGGTAATCTAAAGTTGCATAAAATAAAATAAAATGAAATGTCCACTAGAATACTGATTCTAGTAATCCGATTGTATAGTCCATGGATACAACAGCAACTGAATTTCTAGGAAGTGCTTTCTAGGGAATTAATAGGAAGTTTTCCGAAACGTATATCGTTCTAAATATTTTATTGATATTCTATCATCAATGGGAACATCTGGTGCTCAAAGAAGCTACACCAAATAACTTTTTACAATGAATCTTCCATGAAATGTTCCCTTTTTTAATCAAACCAATTTCATTGGCGCGGTAAACTACGATTAACAGCTGATATCCATAAGGTTTTAACAACTTCTTTTCTAGAAATTTATTTTCTTAGAACAGCTATGGCTAGACAGGCTCGGCGCAGAAACCCATGGGGCCCTTAGGATGTTTCAGAGTCTGGGGCCCTGTTTCACTTTCAGTTGCCGTGTTGAGCTATCGAGTCTTCAGTGTTTAGGGTTATTTGAGACTTTAAGCCTTATAGTTATTAGAATACTTTTGGGGCCCCTTGAGGAGAGGAATTGCTATGGGCCCTTACGACGGCTGGACCCCGCTTACCCTTCTGCGCCGCGCCTGTGGTCGGACATAAATTGCTTTAACACGTTGGAGCACTGAAGACTTCTAAGAAATGGTTGGTATCGACTTTGAAAACGATGTAAAGCTGGAACTGCTCAGATACAATTTGGGTCTGAAAATACCAATTTAAGTCTGATTCCAAGATCGTCGAAAGTTACTTCGTCGGGTTAATCAATGCCATTCAGACAAACAGTAGTATAGTCGAGGGTCAAAATAGCCCCCATTGGCACCTCTGCGGGGGGGGGGGGGTACTGCACGTAACTCGAAAGGGGCGGGGCAATGCAAATTAATGACGTCATAAAATCGCGTAACTCGAAAAGGGGCGGGGCAGCGCGTAACTGGCAAAAGCGCGTAACTGGCAAAAGCGGGTAACTCGCAAACGCGCGTAACTCGCAAAAGCGCGTAACTCGCAAAACGCGTAACTCGCAAACGCGCATAACTCCACCCTTTAAAAGCAGTAGTGATTATTTCTAAATAAAAATAATATTTATAAAGAATCATCAAGGTGAAAAAGTTAACATCATCAGAAAAACATTCAATTCATATCAAGATGGTAAGAAATAGATCATTAGCATCTTGAAACTCATTGGAGCATTGTGGAAAGGCATCTTGAATCAGACGACGATAGTGTTCAATTCGGAGATTTAGACCAAGAAGACGTGGAAAAGAGTATGAGGATGTTCAAATTATTTTTGACAATTTTGAGGGGGGGGGGTCAAATTATTTTGCTAATTGAGGGAGGTCAAATTTAATGTGTTCTCTTTCCTAATCTGGGAGTCTAGAAAAGTCTTTAAATTTTATCTCTTATCTATAATAAGTGCATTTTAGGCATTTCAGAGCTCAGGTTTTCAAAAATTTCTTTATAATTACATTTTAGGACATATTAAAGTTCAAGTACTTCTCCAAATATAAGTGCATTTTAGGCCAATTCAGAATTATGAGCTCAAAGATTT
>JAUKPT010001383.1:0-15452 GCA_032273505.1 Nanomia bijuga
GCTATATAGAAATTGAATACGCGCCAGTGTCCAAATTGGCGACTTCGTAAACTCGCCCGCTTCGCGGACTCGTATACCGCGTCGCAAAAAAGCAGGCAAACAGTCAGATAAAAAAGAAACCTAATCAAGAACCAAAGGAGATTCAAATCCAGGTACAAAATCCCTCGATCTTGTACAGGACCTTCGAGCAATTTCCAGATGCACTAAAGGCTCTGGGTACGAGGTTGAAAATCCATAAAATTTAATGAAGCTTTTTTTACTAATTTATTAAAGAACTTTGCCGCTTTTTATTGATTAAAACATTGTAGGAACTACAATTAAATTGTTTTATTGAATCTTTTTTATAGCTCAGTCGCCGATTGCTCGTGAATGATTAGACTTAGAGAGATTGATTTTGGTGTTGTTGATGCTGGTTTTAAAGAAGGCTCGTCAACATCTTAAGAGATCGAAGTACGTTAAATGGAATGAAGAAGACCGTTACGAAATTGGAAAAATATGCTTATTTAAATGGTCCGGCTGCTACCGTAATTCAGACAATTCATACGTCTCCCTACCCTTAATGAAAGCACTACACGAACATTCCGAAGCAAAGTTGAGGCTGACCTAAAAGCTGCAAAAGCTAAAGTTATAACACCTAAAAAGGCTATTCCAAAGTTTGCCGTCAAAACTGGGCGACCTTTGTTACTAGGTGACCACGATTCAATGGTTCAGAAATATCTTCTAGCAGCAATTAATCGGGGAGCTGTCATCACTAGGGCCAGTGCTGTTTCGGCAGCCAAGGCTTTACTGAAGAAATACGTGATTGGCAACATTGATCTCGTATTGGGCTAAAAGTTTGTTTGTGCGAATGGGGTTTGTGAAACGTAAATTTACTTCAGCTGAAGTAGACATCCCTGAAAAAGCACGCAAAGAAATTGAATATCAATTCCATCATGACATTGTGTCGAAGGTTGGAAGTTATCATATACCAAGCTCGCTCGTAATCAACTTAGATCTAACACCTTCTCGAATTGTACCTGGATCAAAACAAACGATGGCGCTCAAGGGAAGTTCAAGTTTCACTATCGTTGGGCAGATGACAAAAGAAACATCACTGCCACATTTGCTATTACCCTTTCAGGAAAATTCTTCCCTATGCAACTTATATATGGGGGTATAACTAACCAGAGTCTTCCAAGATTCAGTTTACCTGAATCTTTCTCACTTAATGTGAATGAAAAACACTTTTCGAATACGCAAGAATCTCTAAAATTCTTCAATGAGATAACTATTCCCTACATTAAATCAGAAAAGTCGTCAAGTGGTCTGTCTGGAGATCAATATGCTATGCTTTGGTTATAATGGATGTTTTCACTGGGCAAATGACAAGTGACGCTCTGGATCTTCTTCGTGATCTAGCTCACTAATGTTCCACCAAATATGACAAAATTTTATCAACCGTTCGACTTGACAGTTAATGGTCAACTGGATAAAGGCGTTCCTATTAATGAAATAGACATAAAACTGCGCTTGTCTTTCTTGAAACCATTGAAACCGTCCCTAGACCGAATTATTATATCTTTATTTTGGTCTACTTGTATGTTATTTTTATTTTGTGATGTGCTCGTGTAAATGTTTTAGCTTTTTCATTTATTTTTTCAAGTACTTGTTGTAAATTTTTCTAGGAAGCTTTTGTCTATGGTTTAATCCTCGGTTTAATCTCCTACCATATGATATTAGTGCGTTCTTTTTCTAGAATAGAAAATCTTAGAAAGAAAAAAATTGAAACCACTACACGCTGGGTGGACTGTTGAAACCACATGACAACGGAAGCAGGGAAGAAGTTCATAAACACTGGGTGGATTTCATCGCCCCAGCCTTGACTACACGCATTACCATCATGGCGTTCTTTCTAAAGACCTGGACATCGTGCAGATCATTTTACAAAAGTACTTTCCGGGTGTCTATTTGTTTCGAAATTTTCAGGAAGCATTGGTATTTGATAGATTGTATTTAATCAATTGCGAAAAAAAATGGTCAATTGTTTCGGGGAATCTGAGGTACTTTCGTTTTGACTTTAAGTGAAAAAAAGTGCAAAGAAATCATTTCTTTTAAAAATGCATTTGGCAGTGCAAGATATCCGTAAAAACTACGTGGAAATCTTTATCAAAAACGAATAGCTCAATCAGGAATTGAGGCAAAAGTTGGTCAAAACAAGAAAACACTAATTTGTTCTTGCCCGTCTTAATGTTCTTGTTACATTGAAAGGATTTTGTTTCGAACAATTATACATCAGCCATCATTTAATTTATCAATCACCTATTTATTTGAAAGAAGCTTTCCTCCGAAGTTTCTGGCAGCGAAATTTTCTGATAAAGTATATTAAATAAATTTCTAAGTATGAAACATGTTATGCATGAGCAAATATATTTTTTAATTACCCTGTAGAATGTATCTTAATGCATTGAAGTACTGTATTATACATGTAAAACAATTACAAGACTCGGCATCAACAAATTTCACCTCTCATGCCACATAAATGTACCACAGATATAGGAGAATGGTTGGATAATTCTAGTGGAAATTTGTCCGGAAACCCCAATTCATTTATTTCTTGTAAAAATCAACACTAGGCATCACAAGAAAAAAAACGGACACAATCAAAATGTACTTTTTTCGATCCATAAATGACGTCTTTTGTAAATTAACGAAGAATTAAAAATTTGGCGGAAACATGGCAGTCTTTAAATAATATTTAAAGAAGGCAATGGCGGTCGAAGTCTTCGTGGTTATGACCTCTTGGCGTCATAAAAGCAACATGTTCTGCTCACAGAACACAAGATATAATTTTACCAATTAAATTTCCAAAATTTCTCAATGCATGTTGGTACAACCCATACTTGGGAGATTATCAAAGTTGGTAAAATTTCGGCAGAAAGTCGCTTATTTTAAGATTTCACCATAATTTTTTCAAGATTTCTAATTTCGTATCATATTTTTCTAATTTATTTTACTTTTTATCTTTATCGGGACTTGGGGTTACCATTGAGATTCTAAGAGAAATTTCAAGAGCAAGAGTTTTAAAGAGATTTTAGGAGTGGTCTATGTATACGTTAAATATTTAACAGGGCGGCCACTCCAAATTTGAGATGAAATTCCAGGACTTGAGCTTTTTCCAGGACTTTTTACAGAGTGTCGATACAATTTTTGCTCAAAACCCTAACTGACCAAATTCGGCCAAAAATCTGACTGTATAGATCATTTTCCATTTAAAACAAAATTCCAGGACTTTTCCAGGACTTTTGTCAATTTTTTCTGTTTTCCAGGACTGAAAGCAATTCCAGGACTTTCCAGGACTAGTGGCCACCCTGTTTAACGACTTAAAAATTTTGTACGACAAATGGACCTTATGAAACAGTGAGGAAAACGAATGAAAATGGAAATGCAAATGTATCCACCGAAGAGGAGCTTTTCTTTAAATTCATTGTAAGCAGACTAAACCAAAACTTGTGAGTGCAGGGCCTTATCTGGTAGGGTTGCAACATTAGCGGTATGGGGATGATAATAAAAACTAAAATTGAATTTTTCGAATTTATTCACCCGATGATGGTAATGGATGGCTGTAACAAGCGACTTCAGGACAGCATGTCTCATCTAAAAAAACGAGATACAATTATAAGTAAGCTGTCGAGGGTTGGGGAGGGTAATAACAGAATAGCGTATCAGACAAAAATTTTGTCCGCCGAAAATTGATATAATGAAAGGTAAAATGTAATTAATTCAATTATACGGGGGACTAATCCCTCATCGTTTTAATGAGAAAATATTACAGAAAGTAACTTGTGTTAATGCGATCTTGGCCTATATCACTGAAGAAGAATTCTCAAAAATTTATCACCGATGCTGATACTTACAAGGCTGGTGCAGGAGCTGGAGGTGCTACTTCAGGTTTTCCTCCTTTTTGTTCTGATGATGGAGCAGTGATTACTGGCTCATCTTTAGGTTCAACGATAGATACATGATCTGGTAATGGTTTTTTGGGTCCAGTCTTGCCAGTTGGATCCCATGGTAACATAATTTTAACTTTAATACCTAGTACACCTGTAAAAAAATATTAATGACGATCAGAATGGGAATAAAACTAAGTCAACTTACATGTCAAAATGGACATATGCAATTTATCATAATAAAATATTTTTCCTGGTCCAGTAAGGTACTTCAGTTATCAGCCTAGGTTACAAAAATCAGTCTAAGGAATCATAAAATTCTGACTTATTAGCCACCTTTTTTCCGAACCAGACGTCACTTTTGATGCAAGAAATCTAGGATTTAATTATTGGTTGCCTGGAAAGACAAGACCGAGGAAATATTTAAAAGGTAAGACATGCATCAGCAACGAGGAATTCAAGGTAATTAATCAAATACAATCATACAATGAAATCATCATTTGCATTGCCATAACCGAATGCGTTCATTAACAAAAGCTTCCTTTGTGGACATTTAGAAATTTTTCAAGTAAATGCCTACTGTTTGATATGTATCAACCAACCTTGAAACCAAGGAAATATTTAAAAGGTTAAGACATGCATCAGCAACGAGGAATTCAAAGTAATTAATCAAATACTATCATACAATGAAATCATCATTTGCATTGTTATAACCGAATGCGTTCATTAACATCAGCTTCCTTTGTGGACAATTTAAATTTTTTTAAAGTAAATGCCTACTGTTTGATATAACCAACCTTGAAACCGAGGAAATATCTCAAAGGTTAAAACATGCATCAGCAACGAGGAATTCAAAGTAATTAATCAAATACAATCATACAATGAAATCATCATTTGCATTGTTATAACCGAAAACATCAGCTTCCTTTGTGGACAATTTAGAAAATTTTCAAGTAAATGCCTACTGCTTGATATGTATCAACGAACCTTGACACAGGAAATATCTCAAAGGTTAAAACATGCATCAGCAACGAGGAATTCAAAGTAATTAATCAAATACAATCATACGATGAAATCATCATTTGCATTGTTATAACCGAATGCGTTCATAAACATCAGCTGCCTTTGGACATTTAGAAATTTTTAAAGAAAATGCCTACTGTTTGATATGTATCAACCAACCTTGACACCAAGGAAATATTTAAAGGTTAAGACATGCATCAGCAACGAGGAATTCAAAGTAATTAATCAAATACAATCATACAATGAAATCATCATTTGCATTGTCATATTAGCCGCCTTGATGGACATTTAGATATTTATGAAGTAAATGCCTATTGTTATTATCAACCAACCTTCCGTCAAAGCCTGCATGTATCAGGACAATTAAGTATATTTTCGAATTTCGAATTTCGAAGGTCCCATCTCAAATGGACAAACCGGCATAAAGTTATAACCCTTCGGTTAGAGGAGAATGAATCAGTTAAAACGAAACTGCCCTTTTACTTAAGAATCAGGATTGACCCTTAAGCTGTAAAATTACTAATTTATATAGGTAAAGGCCTTGACAAATGATAGGCAAAGGGGCAGAGTTGTTAACATACAATTTTTCAGTAAAAATTAATCAAATTAGACTGACAAATTATTTGCCATCCAAAAAGGGCTAAATATCTTAATTAGAGTTTCTTAATATGTAGAAGTTAGGTGAAATTCCACTGTTTAGTTCTGGAGATTCTAAACTAAATTTGTATATCGCTAAGACTGTTGCTAAATTATAGAAATAGGGTGCAAAGTGCCTTCTCAAAATGGACTTGCCTGGTTTTGTCATTGCAAGGCGGTATAAAGATTTTTTTTAAAAGAACGTATAAAAAATAACGTAAATTTGTCTGGAATTTCTTTACACCCTGACTACTCTAAATTAAACGTTTTATAAAAGGAACCCTCTTTTCGATTTCTCAATGTCCGCTTTGAGAATGCTTTGGATTGATATCGATGCTTGGAAAAAAGTATCCGTCGCAATTAAGAGTGTCTGCTTTATTTAATTTCATGTGCTAAAATCAATAGAAATCTATTCTGTAAAAAAATTTGTACAAAAATAAGATTTATTTTTTCATATGCCCAGTATTATTCAAATATATTAGAAAATGTCGGAACGATAGTGCTTAAAACCTGTTCTCTAAATGTTTCTTCAGATTACGCATTTTGACCTGCCTAATTGTGTACATTTTGTTTAATTAAAAAGATTAACTAACATTCTGCATGTAGTTACACTAATGATATTTAAGCTATATAAATATTCTTTACACTAGTTTAAAAATCCAGAAAAACTAGAAAAGCATTTGTGATTTATTTAACAATCTTTTATTATGCATTATAACCTTCACTGTCAAAAATGTACCCTTACGTTTATATTTCAATTTTAAGCATGACATTTTGAAACAGTTTGCTGGGAAGAGAAGATGAAGAATTGATTAACACAAAATGGGCGTCACTTTCATTAGAAAAGCCATTATATCTTTTTCAGAAATGTTCAAAATTCATTACACATTTTGACTTCCTTTATCTATGCAAATCTCACTACAACGTGTTACAAGGTTGAAATAGGTTAAGACATAAATCAGCAACGAGGAATTCAAAGTAATAAATCAAATACAATCGTACAATGAAATCATCATTTGCAAGGTCATAACCCTGAAACTTGATAGAGGTAACGATTATACATAACTTAGGAGAAAACAGCTTAATATGTTGACATTGAGTAAGTAATTAAATCATATAATAAACAATCGTAAAACTATATTTTTGTGACTCAGCATCCAACAAATTTTGTTGTGGTCCAATGGCATCAACAATATGCATTTAGAAAATAAATTTCAAAACATAGTGAGAAGCGAAGAAGACAGTTATGATAAAAACTACAAAAACAGTTTAAAGAATTACTGCTGGACAGAAGAATATTTTCATGTATGCTAGAAAAGATGCCTCAGATAATATAAACATCAAAAAGTTCAGATGATGCCTCAGATAATATAAACATCAAAAAGTTCAGATATATGCTTGTCGAGTTTATCATCATAAGCACCAAAATGGTTAAGTTGAATTAACATAAACAAACATGAATATGCATAACTAACTGCATTGTGTTAGAACTATCAGTGTGCCCAGAAAGCAAAATAATGGAAAGAAGCAGATTTTTATGCTTATGGTGAAACTTTTTATATATTCTTTTTTTCAATTTTTGAGGGTCTGGGTCCAAATTACCATATTTGGTCATTTTGGCCCGAAATTACTTTTTTAGACTTATCTCAGTGAAAAATTAAAACTACGATTTGTTAGGTAAGCATCAGCAACGAGGAATTCAATCTCAATAATCATAAAGAATCAGACATTGAAATCATCACATGCTTGCATCGAAAAATAATTAAAACAAAAGGAAGATAACTAAGCTTTTGACTGTCAGTGAATCACGGGGGAAATGAAAAGTGTGCTGACTAGACATTTCCACGAAAAACTTGCAATGATAATATACTGCAGTTTTCATGGGACAAACAATCGAAATGCATTGTCACACAAATTTCTACAGATTATTAACTTTCTTAGATATAGTAAGAAATTTTTTTTAACTAGTCCTCATATTTGCAGAATGTTTTCATTGAAGTTCAAAAATGTGTGTGAAGGTATAATCACTGGACTGTATTTAATGGTAGCTCAAATTTTCATCATAAACAAACAGTCAATTATCGAAAAGAATAATAGAACTTACCTTGTCTGAGATATACATGACGAACAGCCATATCGATATATTCTTGGATTGGGAAACCACTGTGGATCATGAATCCGTCTGTGAATTTCATTGATTTGGCTCTTTGACCTCTCAATTTACCGGAAACAACAACTTCACATCCCTTAGCTCCACTTTCCATGATGAAACGAACAACACCATAACAAGCTCTACAAAAGGAAAAACAAATCATTTAATAATCACTCATCTAATGTGCACTTGAAGTTTTACAAGTAGGGCTTTCAAAATAAGTATCTTCATAAGCAGCCTCTGAATAATATCTCCATAAATGTATATCAGAGAAGATTACAGAAATAATTATCAGATACCTATTTAAATGAATCAATTATTTTATCTTTGCAATATTTTTTTCTGAATATTAGAAATGTAATTATTACACTAAGGACAAAAAAACTATAGCAAAACTTAAGTATATTCACAACAATCACAACAATTATAAGCAGCCTCTGAATAATAATGTCTCCATAAATGTGTATCAGAAGGTCAGAAATAATCATCAGATAATGAATAATAACATACTTAGGGCATACATAACAAATAAACAGGAATTTTAGAGTCAAAATTGAAAGAATTCCCCATATAGCAGGACCAACAATTATCTTCATAAGCAGCCTCTGAATAATATCTCCATAAATGTGTATCAGAGAAGGTCAGAAATAATCATCAGATAATGAATAAGAACATGCTTAGGGTGTACATAACAAATAAACAGGAATTTTAGAGTCAAAATTGAAAGAATTCCCCATATAGCAGGACCCCCACACCACAGGGGAATGTCCAACATTTGTCTCATATTGATGCATTTCTTCAAATATTATCAGACGATAGGACCAAAATGATTGAAACAAATTATATCTTCATAAGCAGCCTCTGAATAATATCTCCATAAATGTATATCAGAGAAGGTCAGAAATAATCATCAGATGCAAAAAATATCACTCAATAAATCAAGATATTGACTAGATATTCGAATTAAAAAAAAAACTACACCCGATAAATTTTAAAGAACTCATAGGTGAATAGCAGGGACATTCACTGGGCTACCTCTTAATGATGAAAATCTGGACTGTATAATTTCAACCGTAATACAAAAGAATTATCTTCATAAGCAGCCTCTGAATAATATCTCCATCATTTATCAGGAAAGGTCAGAAATAATCATCATATAATAGGAGTGATAAACAAAAAGAAAAAGCATTTAAAACTGTACACATAAAACAAAATTCATTGAAAATTACCTTAAGTTCGTCTGCACCAGTCCAATAAAAAAATGAAACATGTTACATGACGATTAAATTTAAGTTAGTTATTACCTTTTACCCTTCATGAAATGCACCACATACTACATAACATTAATACCAAAATGGTTTTATGTCGGGTAGCAAAAAACTTTCCTTAGAAAAGATGCTTCAGATGATAATAACATCAGAAAGTTCAGATATATGCTTGTCAAGTTTATTATCATAAGCACCAAAATGATTTTAGTGTATTTAAAATTGAAACATGAACTTGAAGATCTAACTATACACACCCATATCTTATCCAATTAAATTTAACAAGTTATCAGATGAAAGACATAAATAATCATAAAGAATAAGATATTGAAATCATCATATGCTTGTGTAAGAAAAAAAGTGAAAAAAAAGATTATCAAGATATCACTGTCAGTGAATCACGGGGGAAATGAGAAGTGTGCTAACTAGACATCACCACGAAAAACTCAATAAAAATATACTGCAGTTTTCATGAGACAAACAGTGCATTGACATCACGAGTGCATTGACATCACGAGTGCATTGTCACACAAATTTATACAGACAGATAACTTATCAGGATAATTGTAAAGAACAAATTTTTAACTACAGTAGTCCTCATATTTGCAGAATGTTTACATTGAAATTCAAAAATGTGTGTGAAGGTATAATCACTGGACTAGTGAAATAATTCTGTTAAGGTATTAAGAGCAAGAATGACACATGAAATGCAGTTGTTTTTGTATAAAATCTTTGGTTCTAAATAGTCCCAAAAGTAGCCTGGTGACAATTCTATGAAAAATTGATGCGATAATACATAAAATATTCAGATACCAAATATGAAAAAATTCTTGGGACCCGACCACTGAACCTAAATAGTTAGTCAATGGTAAGAAATTCACCTCCCAATATGTTCAACAAGATTCCATGTAACGGATTGTTCTTATTGGAAAATTCTAGGAAAAGCTCAAGTTTAAGATTTAAAATGAAGCAAGTATCTTCATAAGCAGCCTCTGAATAATATCTCCATAAATGTGTATCAGAGAAGGTCAGAAATAATCATCAGATACACTACGTAAAATAAAAAATGAGGTTAAAGAAAAGATCATAGCAAAAAGATTCACTTAAATGGTAACAAGTAAACACGAGCAAAAAGCAACCATATTAAAGCATGTTGTTTCCAATCAATTCAGACAGATTATACAGGGTTTCAACTTTGAAGCCAAATTTAGTTGTTTCTGAGGGCATACTAACTTGGGGTATTCAGGGGATTGACCCTTGTCGAAACTTGCAGCCTTTTAATGGACATACTTTCATTCAAAGGATAATTCAGGGTTTCTGGGGATTCTAAGGGTCTGATAGCAACAACTCCTGGCAAAGTTATAGATGGCATTAAAACTTCTCAGGATAGAAGCTACAATTGCATAAAAAGTTCTTACATCTTGTGCTATGTAGATCCAGCAATAACACCATAAATATGATAGTAATTAAAGCGACCATAAAATAAACTACATAAAACGACTTACTTTCTGACTGGAGCACCAGCCAAAAGTTTGTATCTAAGGGATTCACACTGAGCGATGGCACACAAACCACGGAATGAAACTTTCTCAGCGTATAACTGAAACAAAAATGATGAACGATATCAATATTAAGTTAAAGAGAATGCACGTGAAGACGTAAAAAATATAAAGATGCGAAATTTGACTTACTTCGACGGTACCTTCTGGGAAGTTAAATCTTTTTTGCACAACGGATGTCAATTCTCTGATACGACGTCCTTTTTCTCCGAGTACATTTTGAGTTCTTGTAGCTAAGATAATAATTTCTGTTCTAAGTGGAGTAACTCGTACTTCAACACCACTGTAACCATCTTCAGCAAGTTCTCGTTTGAGAAATTCGTTTAATTCTGCTTTAAATACACCATCGGCTACGAACTAAAATATCAATTAAATTAATATTCAATATTGAAGATTTTATCATCTTAAGTAAAACTTGGAAGTATTATAAATTTTATTTAATGTAACTCAGTCAACACCCATGTGAACTCACGATGATTCGTCTATTAGCATTTCGGGCAGAGGTCTGGTGGTATATCTGTCTGTATCTTAGACATCGGTTAAGATTCACTAAATTTAACTTATTAGGAAATTGAATTAAACATTATAGAACAGATATCAAGTAATATTTTATGTCGAAGATCAGCATGAAGGTAAAAAAAGTTATTTCCATTTCTACCTTTCTCTTCTTGCTGATTTGAGTCGCCATCTTTATGGTCTGTGTTACGGAAAAGAATTCTTATGAGGAAGATACCATTTTTGTAATCACGTTTCGTTCGTAAAGATTTGGAACCGACGGCAACCGAATCGGGAGTCCGAGTTTTCCGAAACTTTGATCAAAACATAGAGCGTGGTGGATTGTTTTCACGTGGAGTTTTTTCGCGTGTATTAATTTTTGCGTCTATGAATTTTATCATCTATCATGATTTTGCGTGGAGTTTTTTTTTATCTGTATGCGCATATACCCAGTGCACAGCCCGAGCAGAGGCAATCTACTAAGCACTTCTACTTGGGCTGGGATCACAGGACGATACATCCAACATTTAACACTGAACAGAATCCAACGTGGAACTTTCAAGCTGACGAAGCTCCAGCTACATAGTCTGGTGAATAATCTTGCTTAATTTTAACTTTGTTGAATAGCAATTTAATGTTATACAATAAATAAGGCAACAAACCCAAACAGCAAGACTTTTACTAGCAAATGCGAAAATGGGATCGAGAATGAAAATTCTCATTATCTTTTTTAATAAAAAAAAAATTCTTCGTATCTTCTTTATTGTTCTATGAAAAAACACTATAAACTAAAAAATATATTACCTTCCTAATTTTGCTTATTTGCAACGCCATCCCTCGCGCTCAACACCTTACAAAGATCAGATAAATTTTACTATGACTAAAAAGATATTTAATTTACCTTATTTAAGCATTTGGCTGGAGTATCAATAAAAAGCACGCAAAAAAATAACAACTCAAAATAAATTAAAAGCTCAAGTGGTTTTCATACGTTAACAAATTCTTTTGAAAATTCTTAACGTGCATATATATATTGTAGTTTTCTGTTAGCTAATTTTAGAATTTTCTATTGTAATCTTCACTTATTTCCATTAACTATCAACTTTCTATTGTTTGTTATTTAAAGGATCTCTTTTTAGCGATATCCACACCTGAAGCACAGAAAGGATTAACTGTAGGAAATAATAATCAGGATAAATAAAGAGAATAAGCTAATTGGTTACTATTGTTGCTAGTAACAAATGATGTTTCTGTCTATAGGAGCGATTGTTCTTTTGAATTTCACAACGAGTCTTTTGATTATGTAATCATAGGTTGTTAGCAACTTTCTTGTCGCATGCTAAAGAGATAGAAACAAAAAGGAACTGTCCTTAGGAATTATTCCTAATGGAAACTATTTCAAGATGCGTTTATAAAAGTTAAATAGTTAGTCATCTCAATAACATTTTAGCAATAATAAGCCTTAGAAGATTAATCAAATTATATGGATTTATTATATCAAGTTTAATTTAATGTGTATGGCGTTCTGTCATGGAGTACTAGTCCTTATCAACGTGCTGCGATTTCTGGTTAACTACCTTCCAATCGTTTGTTTGGCCTTATTTTTTCAGAGAATGTTTGTAATACCAAATTATGGCTCAATATCGTTTTTTATAAAGATAATATATTAAGCTATACTCATGCAAAATTTCATAAAAATTGAATAGCGCAATCAGGAGAGATATACCAAAAAGAAGTTTTACGACGTGAGGTTATGCGTCAAAATCAGCACCCAGTTTTAACTTAGGCTTACACGACGTTTCTATCTTGAATTTAATGAGTTAAGATCATGTAAATTTAAATTAAAACTGGGGGCTGGTTTTGACGCATAACCGCACTTCGTAAAACTTTTTTTTGGATTGCGCCATTCAATTTTTATGAAATTTAACTCAAGATATTATCTTTCAGGTATCAAATTTTTAGTGCATGGCATTTATTATTTTGCGCGTTTTTAACAATTTTATCCTTTTTTTTCATGAAATCGAAAGTACCTCATAAATCCAGGAATAATGTGTCAATTTTTATAAAATTGATAATGAGCTATCATTTGGCATTACAAACATTCTCTGAAAAAATCAGGCCAAATAAATGATTGGAAGATACTGAACCAGAAATCGAAGCACGTTGACAAGGCCTGTTATACAGTACACGCCATGCGTTCTGTATTATACATCCCTTGTCAACGGTACAGCGACTTCGAGTTGAATACTGTATTTGATTTTTTGATTCATATACCCAAATGAAGTATTTTCTGCAGTGTTTTGAAAAAATCGGTTTAGTCGTCCAGGAAATCTAAGGCACTTTCTGTTTCATTAAAAATCATTAAAAACGAGAGAAATAATAAATTAAAAGTTGCCATTGTGCATTTATCAAAGTACTGGTAACTTTTATGCTCTCACCAAATCTTATTAAAATCTTATAAAAAATCTTATTAAAATCGGTTTTAGAAATGTCAATACAAAACCAACTTCGTTAAAACTCGGCCCATTATAATTCCATTTCGGGAACTCCTCGTATTTTGAGGAATCATTGTTTCAACGTTTAGTCTTGATAATCCAATTATATATTTTTAGTTAACGAAAATTGGCTTAAGCTTAAGCGAGACCACAAAAAACGAGGTGCATAATTTATTTTTTTTGAAAATATTGATGCGCGTGCGCCATTATCTGTCAAGTAATTTTTATGAATATATTAATATTAAATGCAGATAATACCAGGGCCATTATGTATGGAGTTCGCGAAACGGAATCATAGTGGGCCGGGTTTTAACGAGGTTGAATACAAAGCCATTCATTCAATTTCTTTAGTTCATTTATTCATTATACGTTGTTGGTTTCTAAGGTTATCAGAATCAAAATATATGTTTGTATCGTCAGCAGAAAAGTAAAATTTCAGATGAAATATTTGGGAGATCATTGATGTAAGATCAAAAATAAGATTGGGCCATTGGTGGAGCCTTGTGGTACACCACAAGTTATGTCTTTCATAGAAGAGCAATTGCGCATCAAGCGTGACATATTCCTTCCTATTTGAGAGGTAAAATTTAAACCAAAGTAGAAAAACGTCTCTTATACCATAGTAAATGAGTAGTGGAGTAGCCATGCCAAAAGCCAAAATAAGATGTTATGAACTTCAAGATAAGAGAAAAGGCGTTTGGCTATCAATTTTTCCATAATTTTGCTGAATATAGGGAGCAGAGTAGGTCTGTAATTATTCACATTATCTGTCGGACCAGATTTACGACTAGGAATTATTTCTGCTATCTTATTTTTATCTAGAAAGCAGCCTTGGGTAAAAGATGTATTACATATGTCGATAAGAGGGATCGTGATTTACTTAACATCCAACGGGGACCCTTGAGAAAGGTTCTAGCATTTCAGCGATGACTTCTTTGCAAATGGATAAACAGACATTTGACCGGTTTGAGGTTAAAGTTCTCTTTTTTAAAATAACGCAAAAAATGATTTATGAAGAAATCATCAAGTACGAAGTGTATAAGGAATATCATTCAGAAGTGAAATGGGTTGACAAATATATATATGGAAAAATATTCACAATCTTCTTTGTACCAATGAAACTATTTCGCAGGTTTGGGATCAAATACATTTGAACAGTTATACTACATCTACCTACAGTAAATAGTAAATGGCTATTACTTCCTTTCTTCTATTACTTAATATGAAGTATGCAATATTTCAAATAAGCCAAGAAAAAGATATGGCGAAGAAAGGCAAAGCATTAAAAAGGCACTTCTAAAAAGTCACCGCGAAAATGGTACAGAAAAAAGGTACGCCTGAAAATAAGCCAAGAAAACACGCGTTGAAGAAAGGCACAGCATAAAAAATGGCACGTCTAAAAATGCACGCCAGAAAAAAGGCATGGTGTAAAGAGACAGAATAATAAAAATCTACGAAGAGAAGAAAAGTTACCACAAAAAAACACATCAGAAAAGGTTCGCACGAAAAAATACGCCTAGTAAAAGGCACTGCAAAAATAGGGACGGGAATAAACGAGGGGTTGATCACTATCTAGAAATCTTGTACATCTTTATGATAATTTCTATTGTTTAAACAGAAATCTTGTACACCTTTTCCGAGCGTGATTTACCCCTCGGAAAAAAAGGCACGTATATAAATTTACGGCAAGATAAAGACAGAAAATCACAAAAAAAGACATGGCAAAAATTGACTATGCTAGTTATTCAGTGAGCATACGCTGTGTAGTTGATAGGGGTATGACGTATCGTTTGCTGCATTGTGTTATATTAAATAGAATTAAATAGTATGAAACATGCCGTGATGCGTGTGAGCAAATATTACGACTTATCAATTACCCTGTGGAATGTATTTAATGCATC
>JAUKPT010001384.1:845-15449 GCA_032273505.1 Nanomia bijuga
CGGCCGCGGCACCGCTAGCGGGGGGGGGGGGGCGTTACACCTCCCACCCCACACTTTTTATCAAGCTGTCGGTTTTTTGGCTAGTGTTGTCGGATATTTGGCTAATGTTGTCGGATTTTTTGCTAATTTCGTCGTAATTTTGACTAATTTAATCGGATTTTTGGCTTAAGTTGTTGGATTTCAGGCTACTTTTGTCGGATATTTTTCTAAAGCAGAGGTCTTTGAGTCAGTTCACACATAAGTATCCATTTAACGATAAAAAAATGCTTATTACGGAATTCGATTCTTTGTTCACCTCCCCTCCCTCCCGAGATCACTGGTTCTCTGGAATCAGCATTCAAGGATTAATGTCCGACACCCCACAAGCCCAACATGTTTAAGTCCTTAACTTTTTCACTGCAATCTTTGCGTCTATGCTGGTCCATGGACTACTTATATACATGGCTGGTCCAATCATGGCCTTCTTAAACACAGCCCTATTTGTTGTCGCAAGGTTTTCGAGTTGCGGAGTTTGTTCCATACTTAACACTATGTCCGAATTATTTCATATTTTAAAAAAGAATGGGGGAGATAACTGACACTTTCGTTTTCGTCTTCTGATGACCAAAACATCAGAACCACGACATGTCAATGTATATAAATAACACACTGTTAAGATTTATGTCGTGGCCAGCTATATTCCGTCGACTAACGTCGATAAACGTCGACTTTCTACCATTTTTTCTTCATGAGATATTGGAAAAATAAGAAAAAATAAACTTCTTCTTTCGATTTCTTAGTTCTTAGTTCAGGAGTTAAAATGTTGTGCATCTACACGCTTTTTTTTTATAAGAATAGTGTTTTTAGGGTTCAAGATAATTATTATTAACTTTTTGGCATATTCCTAGCATAATGTCGTAAGTCCGACACCCCACCACAAGCCCAACATGTTTTAAGTCCTAAACTTTTTCACTGCAATCTTTGCGTCTATGCTGGTCCAACCATGGCCTTCTTAAACACGGCCCTATTTGTTGCCGCTAGGTTTTCGAGTTGCGGAGTTTGTTCCATTCTTATCAGAATTCATGCCCTAAATCTTTTTTAATTCAATTTTTTGCCTCTTACAAGGTTTTATGTACATTAAACAGCCTGCTTCTTTCATTTTAACGTTATAACGTATTCACATGGGAAAGTAATCTGTGCTTTGTATCATAATTTCTTTCCTTTTAACGGTGTGAATATGCTTAGCTTGGCATAAAACTTCAAGATAATTATTATTCTTAAAGAAAATTCAAGATGACGATATTCTTAGCATATTCTTAATTTTTAGTCAAATTTCATCTTCGATATTCTTATGGAGTATTCTTATAAAAAAAGTGTGTATGCTGCTGGTCCAACCTAGACATTCAGAACAGCACGAAAGGTCGATTCTAATACCCAAGTACTACACACCTGATGGAACTCATGTAGATATAATCGCATTCGAAGTATATTCATTCAAGCCTCAAAAATGTATCATTTATTGATATGAAAATAAATCAATAAATGTGTCGTCGTAGTTACTGATGTATAACATCTTTCTTAAACCGTTCCATCTTAAATAGCTTGTGTTAGTTTCTACGCGACCGAGGGACATTTTCGATCATTTTGTGTGTCGGTAACAACATCACTCATGCTTCAGTGATATTCATAACGTTCTCTCGATGTGTGTGTGTGTGTGTTTGTTATTCGGTACTGAAAAATATTGTGATGATCCCTTTTTCCTGAAGGGAAAAACGAAGATTCATTGGAGATCGTTGTCAGCAAATTATGGCAAATTTAATTGGTTGTAAGTTACATAATTAAGAATCTGATTGGTTTATCAAGAAATATTTTTATCATTATCAACTTCAGTAAAACATCAAATGATGTAACTTTCTACCAATCAAATTGCAAATTTGCCAGACAAACATCAAAGTATATTGGCTGTTTGTTTGTTTTCTGTGGATTTAATTCAAAAGTTCGAAAGTTGTAAAAAAAAGTTTTAAATCGATGATTGGAAATTATTTCGATTATTTTAAGATGAAAAAGTCTAAAAGCAAAGTAAATTGTAAGTGAATTACATGTTGATGTTTTTTATGAGCAAGTGGATTTCATTTGTTTGATAGATGTTTTAGGATGAGGTTTCCATTGATTTTCTCAGACTTTATTGAAGTCTGTCCGTATCAAGTATTAACATTGATAATTAATGATAATAGATACCAGTAGATACCAGATTTCCCAATGTTGAAATATTTTGGTGAAGGATTTTATGGAGATCTGTTTTACATTTAAAAAGACAATAGTTGCAGGCAGTCTTTGTCATGAGACGCGAGCGATCGCGCTCGCGCACGCCCACACGTACGCAAAGCCGTTTAGGAGCGCGAAAGATCGCGCACGTTAAGTGCTCAACACATTTTCTTTTACATTTCATAAATCGTGTATTGGATACAGACATGTCAGACTGTCAGAGAATTCTCTGATTTCAGAGAAAAAAATATTTTTGAAATGAGCAATAAGTCTTCAGAAATGATATTTATAGTCATTTGGAGGTACTAAAATCTCAAAATTTTACAGGGCATCCCAAAACCCCAGCTGCTTTAAAACTCGCTACGCTCGTTTTAAAATTTCAGAGAAAAAAAATTTAACCCACAATCATGTCTGTATATAACAATAGATGTGCATGTGCTCACTCTGAGCATCTTGCAGCGTCTGATGAGAGCGCCCGACCCAATCTGTGATGAGAACTCTTCTTTCTTTCGCGGTAAACTTTTCCTCCGTGTTGCCCAACCATTTGTCTAGATTGTCGTCGCACTCTAGCCATAGCTGCTGCTCATTTTTCGCCAAAACTTTCAATAACTTTCCGTACCCTGCGTCTACCATCTGCCAGCAATCGGTTAGATTTTTTGGGCCGTAGCTAATCTTCCCATTCAACTTCTCGATACTCTCCCGAAACCCTTCGTATGTTTGCGCATCTAGGTTATCACAAAATAGAAGAAATTCGTCTGATCCAATAATTGCTTGTTTCAGCGTTTTTTCAACCCACTCAACCGCCACGGTGCGGTCAACCCAGGCACAGGGTTGCCAATACACGTCGACTGCAGGATGGTATGCCGCCACCTCGTCTGGTGAAACACGTTTCCCGGTACCGCGGAAAACAATTGCGATTCGACAAATGTCCCTGACGGGGCTAAAACATACTTGAAGAGAGCACTGTCGTTTTTCAAGTCCACCACTAGGTTGACTAACCCAAACCCTTCGTTTGCGCTGTTCACGAGCAGGAAGGCTTTCTTCATATGTAGTAGACTGGTCGATTGCGAAAGGAAGTGGAACTTGATCGACATTACATCTCATGTCCTTAGTATAGCGTCCCCATTTCGCGTCGTAAAACGGAAGATTCGTGCCTGAAAAAAAAGCATGTGTACGTTTTTGTTTAACGAAAGCGTTCCAGAATTATTTTTATTTGAAAAATCAAATTATGTGAGATAACACTAAAGCGACTGGCTGGAAAGGGGGAAAAAGTCATTAATCATAGGGGAAGGGTGTTATTATTTCAGACCCCCATAAATTTTCTGGAAGATTTTTCGGACCCCTTAAATTTTCACTATCAATCTTTTTGACCGAATGGAATAAGATATTTTAAAAGTGAACATAAATTAATTCACAGTGTCCCAGGGGGTTGCCCCCCCCCACAGAAAAATCGGGATTTTGGATTTTCACTTTCCCATCCAAGTTTTCCCGCCCACAGAACACTATGTAATTGCTAACCTGTTTTAATAAGGCCTTCTCTGAGAATTATATGCCATTTCTGCATCGTTGCAATTCCATCACTCTTTGGTTTTTGCTTCCGGCGTTGAACACGACGAAGCTTGATCTTGTACCGGCGTACAAAAGCAACGACAACACTCGGTGAAAGACGCTCCGTTTTATCGGGGTAAAGTTCTTTTTGCAACTTCATCGCAGTGGTGTAAATCCAGGGGAATGACACCATTCTCCCTTTTTCGCGTGCTTCCCGGAACTTCTTGATCAGCTTACCGAACAGAACATCATGTTTGGTTGATGGTCGACCTTTCTTCATGTTCCAATTCAATTGGTCACCTGCTTTCATCAAAATGTTTTTTCGGTCCCTTCTCCATTTTGATACCATCGACTCACTTATCCGGAAATCAAATGCCACATCGACCGGACGCTTTCCATGTTCCAGCTCCGTCAGCACATCCATGCGAAAAGCATACGAGTAACTTTTTCGCGAAGCCGCACCCTTTCGACCTTTCGACCTCTCGCGCTTTGCCGCATCTAGCTTCTCTTGTTCAATGCTTCGTTCGACTTGGGAAACTAATCGGGAAACGACCAATTTAACTTCCATTTCGGCTGTCCGAACAGAAGCAGGTGCGAGTACAACACCAGCTGTTTGTGGGGCTCGATGTCCCTCGTGTTTCCATTTCTGGTGAAGCAGTAAACCAGATTCTCTGATAAAAGACATGTCACACACAGCACATTTATGAGTTTTGGGAGTTATGTCACCAGACACAGTTTTTCCAATATCTGGACCGATGTTCACAAGAGCTCCGTCATTTTGCCGCACTAGTTTGGCGAAGTTGAAGGCAAAGAGAGTGGTTTGTTTCGACATTTCGTTCAGTTCAGTACCAAGATAAGCAACCTCCACTCAGCCAAACAACAATGATTCTGACATCGGAATGGAACGCGAAGAGGTTTGTAAACATTCGAACCACGTGCGCGATCGAATGTTTACAAAACATTCCCACGTTTCCACGTGACAAGTCCAACTACAGATTCGAACGCATGGGAGAATTATTATTTGTTCGACGCAGCTAAAACGGTTCAGTTCAGTGCAGACAAAATGGACGGGTGGACAATCGAAAGTGTCATCATGGGTTACCATGATTATAAAGATCAATGGCTCCCTGTTGTCGGCGAATATCACCATACAAGACGTGAACCCGAAAACCCGGTTGACGAGTTTGCTGTTTGTGTGCTGAAAAATCTACTAGTTATTGGTCACTTGAAGAAAGGTTTTATGAATCTGTTTTCCAAAACCATCTTCTACTTTCTCCGCGCAGACCCCAGTAATCGTTGCGACGCGGAGATTACTGGCTCACCAATCAATGATGGAGATGGATTGGGAATGAAGGTCCCCTGTTTACTAAAGTTTTATGGACAACATCGATTTATCGAAATCCTCCGATCACAATTAGGTGCTCTTCCTGCATAGTAACTTTTATGTACAATGTATAATGAAAGGTTGTTATTGTATGAAAATTAAAATTAAAAGGTTGTTTTTTATTCAATTTTCGATAGAGTGTAGGTCGATTTATATATGTCCTTTCTTAAAAACTTTCTTAAGAACTTTCTTACGATTATCATTTTATATATAGGGACTTTCTTAAATTTTAGAAAAGTTATATACTTTCTTATAGACGACTTTCTGATAAAAAAAAAGCGTGTATGCTTTGTTTTTGTTTTTATTTTTTATTTTATATACTATCTTGTTGATTTCTTTACTCGTTTAATCTTTAGATTTTATTGGATTTGGTTGACATTTTTCGAAATAACTATGAAATTAAAAAAAAAAAAATGTTCCCAAGAAAGACTGTTTTGAAAAACTTTCAAAATGATGACCTAAATTATGAAAACTTTTCACGATAAAAATTCCGCCAAGCAAAGATTTCGATATTTTGATTCCCTGAAAATTTTCCCTAGGAAAATTACCCTAACAAAATTGCCCCCTGCAAATTAAACCTAGAAAATTGACACCCGGAAACTTGCTCTCCCCATTGCCCCCTGAAAATTGCACCCTGAAAATTGCACCCAGAAAATTGCCCCTCAAGAAAATAGCCCAATTTTTAGATGCAGCTTCAAATTTTGCTCATTGAGATAACGTACCCTTTCAAAGACTAATTTCGTCAAAAAAAAGTCACTTTATAGTTGACACAATTAAAAAAGTGATGACCGTTTCGTAGCGTGACATAAGAGGACCACCATTTGTAGATTATATTTAAAAAAAAACTTTTTTACTGGCAATACTCAAGGGGGCAATTTTCATGGAATTTTCATTGCAATTTTCCCAGAGGCAATTTTCATGGGGAAAATGTTCATTGGGGGAATCTTTCATGGGGATAAAGAAGGTTTCCCCTGGAGATTTTTTTCTCCGGCATGGCAATTGCCCATTTTCGCGTTTTTCTTTTTTTAACTAAAAATGACAAAATCACGATTATCATAAATTCTTGGTATCAAAAAATTTCTTGACACGTACGTTACATAATGTTACATAATGAAATGTAGTGGGGCGAGCAAGGATTTTTCGTCTGAAAGGATAAAATGGTGGATGGGGTTCATATACCTTTGTGGTTTGATGGAAATAGAGGAAAGAAAAATAGACTATGTAGATAAATTCCGATCACCTTTCGTTCTTCTACAGGAAAGTTCCCAGAAGTTAAAACAGAAAAAATGATTTGTTGATGAGACCGATGTATGGTAGACTATAAACCTTTAGCCCCCTTTTTCTTATGAAAAAAAACACCCTGCTCCAGCTCTATGCTCTATAAAGATCCCCTATCCGATAATCAATTTAGGTTAATTTTATCAATTATTCAATTATTTAATTCGGGTAGAACAAATCTCAGAATTTCGGCCAAATGTCGAAAGGGGTAGTTATTCCCTATATGTTAAGAAGGGGCACTGAAAGGGGAGTTTTTTTTTAAAAGAAATAGGGTGGGGTGTGGGGGTTGTTAGGAAGGTCGATTCCATAATTTTGAAATAAAATTGTCATATATTTTATGATAGATCGAATTCGACTCACAACTTAAAATGGACACAATTTTTATTATATTTAATCATTATATTGCTTTTTATGTAATAAGGTACACGGTTTTTATTTCAAGTTTATCGAATCTGCACACCCAGATGAAGAACTAAAACATTTGTGCATTTGTAATTCGCCATGCTTCCCCAACTAGTTAAGAGAGAGTTTTTATCAAATAAACTTGCATTTGTTCAATTTCATGACGTTTTTCACTCTATTTAATTATAAACGTTAGCTCGAATATGGGTTTATCTGGCTACAACACCTTTTCCATGCTGATGGCAAGCGAGAATAACTTTGACCAGCAAGATTAAACCATAAACAATGTTTTAATTTGTAAAAACATTTCTTCCCAAAAAACTTTACTTCGCTCAATTCATAGAATTTGTTCATTCATTTTTTTATTTTCAGTTTTGAATCATTTTTTAATTTCATTTTCTAGAGAACGAGGGGCTCGTTCGAAACAAAACCGGCGTTTAGATGAAAACGAAACGAACAGTCGCGATGATGACGACATTGAAACAAACAATAACAATACTAACGATGACAATGACAACGAAACCGCGACAACGCACAAACGGACACATCGAGGCACGAGGAATGATGATATTCTGACTGATCGAGACGCAAGCGTGGAACGGGTGTTAAACAGTACAGATGACGATAGAGTCATTCACGATTCAGAAACGGAAGTCGATAAAACACTTGGAGTGCGAAATCGAGTACACGGAAAGTCGAAAAATAAGATAAAAATAAAAAGTAAGTTGAATCTATATAGGCCTATTCTAATTTCAGCGCAATGAAGCCAAATTACTTGTGGGTCCGGTTTTAAAGCCCGAACTTTTAATGATCTGTTAAAAGCCTTTCAACTTTATGCTGATTCTTTATTGATCTCAAAATTCATGTATTACCATTCGTTTTTTTGTCTTTTAGATGAAAAGACTAAAACACACGACGACGATAATTTAACTAACGACACTACGACAGAAAATGACGACGAATCCGTCACGCACAAGCGATCGCATTCTGCTGAAGACACGTCAGCTGGAGAAGACCATTCCGATTCATCAACGTCGTCAATTTCTAACGACGAAGCCGACGAAATGCAAGAAATGACCGACACGGAGACGGCAGATTTGTTATTCCCGAAATGTGATCCGACGGCAAACGACGATATTGACGATCTATCGGAGACGAATATGTTGCGACAAATTCGAAAAAGTAATGACTTGAGTAAGTGTTGATTTTCTTTTATACTTAAATTTAAATTACTGTCCTAGCCAAAGTTTGCTGTGTGAAAAGACTTACTTAAGTTCGTCACTAGGACGAACTTTGGATTAAGACTTTTGCTAAAAAGATGTTGATCAAATCATAGTGTTGGTTTGACAATAATGGCTTAAAATATTCAGTAGGAAGATTGCCAGATGTTGATAAATTGTTATCGCTTAAAATTGTTCAAATATTATCAGATAGATAATCCATTTACCAGATCGGTTCATTTTTCAAATTCCCGAACTATCTGCAACTATTTGGCTTATCAAATAGTAAGTGGTCTTTGCATATCAGGGCTAATTATGACGACCGAGCAACGATCAATGATCGGAGAAAAATTAATAATGATCGGACAACATTCGATCCCACCGATCATTTTGATCGGTCCAATTTCTACTAATCATAGCTCCTATCACGAGTTTGTATCTATTTTCAGTGTGTTTACACTGCACAAGTTCGAGTCAAAACGTACACAATTTTGTGTGATTGGAGAAAACTGAATTCATTCGACCAACCTGATCGGACTAAGTTCATTTTGATCGGACAAAAACGATCACTGCTGATCAGCCTGATCGGGACCTTAAAATTTGCCCTGCATGTACCAGCCATCATCAACATCTCAATATTTGTATGACATTATGGCTTGTCACTAAGACTCGTGGCAACTTGCCAGTATGAAACCTATACATGACCACATCATATCACTTTGAAAAAGTTGCAAGGTCGACACTTTACACGCGCTCAGAATGAAATGGTGTGAGAGTCATGAGGCTCGTCGAAAGAGATATCTGATCCTGGCTTGTAAAGGAAAACTAGCAAGGTATTGTCATAACTTGCATAGTTCAGTTAAAAATAGTTTAATCGCTTCTTTACACTGGCTTTTGTTTTGAATGGACGCGGGTGACAAAGTTGTTGACAGAGTCATTCCGATATTCCGGTTGAACGTGTTTCGGATCTGATCACAAGATGCTTGTGAGGAATCTGGAAGACAGAAATGCAATTACATGTCTATGTTTTGTTTGTATGTGTCTGACGTTTTGTGGAATGAGAACAGGCTAGTCATCGCGTTTCCAATCAATTGTAGTTTGCACAATTTTTTATCACCGGGGTATCTTCCAATTATTGTGCGACTGATACATCTTAATAAACGAGATTGGTCAGTTTTGATATTTAAGTTTTGATATGCGGAAATGTCTTTTGTTTGAATAAAGAAAGATCACCTACAGTTAATACCACCTTGCTGGCTTAATCAATTTTTTCTGTACTTTTTTTTGTTACATAACACTTTATGAGAAAGGTTCTTTTCATTGCCATCTAAAGATACCCCCTACTGGGAAACTCAGTCAAAATCTTTTTCTTAGAATCACTTATAGTGTCCTCCATAAACATTATAATCGTAAACATTTAGAATGGTGACATCATGGAATACTAAAATTGTCCTCTCAAATGTTGCTGTTGGACTTTCTTGTTTTCCTGGAATTAAACGGATGACCAGTAAACCAACTGTTCAAGTGATAGTGCCAAACATATTAGGAGACCGGTTCATATAGCCCATTTTCATCTTTAAGGAAAAGAAAATTCCTTCACTGTTGACTGAATCTTTAACTTTAATTCGTTGTCAACGGTTTACTAAAAATACTTTGAATGACCCTTGCAAATGTTGGTTTTGGACATAAGCTGGCATTTTCCTAGAATACCTCGAGGACTACCTCCAGGTATTCCTGTTATTTATGACTGCTTGGGCATTCTACGGTGAATTGAATGAATTAAAATGAACTATGAAGTTCTTTGCTGTTAGCATTTCTAAGAATCTAATGACCTATCAGCTGCTAACGAATATTCCTTAGAATGGTCCTCTCTTCTCTTATGTTGTTATTGGACATTAACTGGCATTTTCCTAGAAATCCTTGCAGATGACCTCTAGTTATTCCAGTTTTTTATGAAGTGCTCTCGAACCTGCGTGGGATTTAATCGTCTTGAATCTCCATCACCTGATCGGACTGGTTCTCTTATCAATTCCAGATCGATTAAATTTCCATGTACTGTATCGTGTTTCGTTATCTTAATGTGATATGTCGGAGTGGAAGAAAGAAAGTGAAGAGAACTTGCGAAGAATACATTGATGTATGAATATACGAGATAATATTTCATTTCATGTCAACGATTAATGATTTATGATGAATAAATTATGTATCACGACGTGATTTTTTTCCTTCAGGTCAGACATAAAAAATGTCACCTGTTTTTTTACTTTTTCTTTCTGCATAAACCCCTTCCGCCTTTCTTTGAAACAAAATTGCTGTCAATAGAGAATTTTTGTTCACTGTCATTTTCTAAGGGGTAGCTGTTTTTTAATATTCTTTAAGCAAATTTGAGGGGGGAGAAAATATAAGAGGAGGAGTAAAATATTACTATTTTTCTTTGAGGAGGATGAAAAAATAAGATTATCTTCGTTTTGAGAGGGGTTGAAATGTTTGATTTTGATTGTAGAGGGGGCATAATTCTCCCCTCTGGTAGATAGATTGAAATAGCATGTAGTTCGACCAATTTTGCGGATCACTGTTAACCGAAAGTTGCGATTACACTATGTAATGTTGTCCTGTGTGCCTTAAATTATCTTAAACTTCAATTAGGCTATTTCTATAGAAACTTACATCTTCTTTTTAGTCACCGTATCAATGTGGGATGGTAACTCATTTAAAAAAGTAAAATTCACCTTCTTCGAAATTGGTCTCACTGTTGTCAATAAAGTGGTAAGAGCTCTTGTAATTTCTAACGACTATTTCTTCTGTCCTCTATCTAATCTTTTCTTGAATCTGTTAAAAATTTATCCGATTTACGAAATCATGCCATTCATAGAATTTAGAAAGTGTAGAAAAATGGTAGAAAAAACTAATGTATACAATTATTTGAGTATATCAATGGTAATTTATAAGCAAAACAATGTATTTTTGTCTTTGTCTCAACTGGATTTTGTTTTGTATTTTGAAATTTTGTCCTTTCCATTGTAGGAAGGGGCGACTCACCGTTCATCCGATTACATCGGTATCGCCATCATTTCAGCATTCATCATCGGCTTTCTACCAATTATGTTCCGAGTTTACCAACAGCACGTGGTAAGTGAAGTTTTTGGCGTATTAGTAGTATAAGTAGTATTATATTTGTTTGATGTTCCTACTTGATGTTAAATGCAGTAAATAAATTTTAAATTTTACATTTTGTTGGCGTAGTTACATATGGGGTTATTCAAAAAGAACGTCACCGGGGAGTGGTGGAGGGGGTCAGCGAAAAGGATGACTATTGGTGGCATTAGGGGGAGGGGTTAGCACAAATGGTGACGTCTCTACCATATTTTTTAATTGATAACCCTTTTTGCATTTGGATTTTGTTTAACCGTTTTTCAGATGCACTCATAGGTTTTTTGATGCTTGATCTTTTTAAAAAATTTACACTTTTTACCCGGTGACAAAGGGGAGGGGATACCCGGTGTCATAGGGGGGTGCAGAAATTCTCATTTTTGAGGTGACGTCCACTTTGAATTACCCCTATGATAGCAATTGTAAGAGAATAGAGAAAAATAGAATGGGAGAATATTTTCTAATGGTTTGCAAGTAAACATTTTAATTTTGTATCTATGATTTGCAAAATAGAAATGCAAAATTCATTACATATTTTTGCATCATTGTGTGAAAAAAATCATTCAACGCGGATAAATTTGTTTTAAAACTGCTTGACTCAGGGAGTAAAAAATCGATTTGCACGTGTGGCGCAAATCTCATGATCAACTTAGCTTGGCCTTATGTAAAATTTATTTGACATCATTTTCTTTATTTCTAGATCTTTAAAGATGAACCACTGTCTCAGTTATACAATCAAATCCAGACCTGGGAAGGTGTCAACAGTATGATCGAAGTGATGTTAGGACCAACCCTAAAGTAAGTAGTGTACTCCAAGTATAATTTCGCCATTTTTCTCTACCTTTTATTTTCTATCCACGATCTTATTCAATTATTCATTCTGGGTATTTTGATTAATCTAGTGTGCCCCCTTTATTGTCTTTAAATACGGACTACTATTTTAAAATACTAGTCCATACTTCAACGCAATATATTCAGAGCTATTTGTATCGAAATTAAGGTCCCGATCCGGCAGACCGGCGCAGTAATCGTTTTTGTCCGATCAAAATGAATTTAGACCGGACAAGTTGATCAACAGAAAACAGTTTTCTCTCATCACTTCAATTTGTGTACATTTTTACTCCCAACTCTGACCTTCGTAAGAATGATATAATTTACTCCTTTGGAGCTAGCAATACAGAAAAGACACACTACAACAGACACAAACTCGTGTAACTAGTGACAAGTCCAGTAGAAATTGAACCGATCAAAATGATCGGTGAGATCGTGTAAACTACTCCAAACTTCATCAGGCTAATAAATTTCGTACATTCCATACATCTTCAGTCTCAGTATTGTGCTGATTCACGAATTGATACACGAGTTTGTATAAGTGAATAAATTAAAAACGTAATAATCCTCTTGCTGAGACAAATCTCGATACCCCTTATTGATCTTTAATTATAAGTAAAAAGTATACATTAAAGTTGAAATTTAAACACAATGCATTTCGGTTATTAAACCATTTGATCTTTAATAATTATTGACATTTTTCTTTAGACACAAAACGATGTCGAGCATTGGTATACTTTCCAGAATCACATTATCCTTCTCTTTATTCTTCCTATTATGTGTTGCTGAAAGTGCCTACAAAATTGTAAGTTACAATTTGTTGATGTTCAGTAGAAAAATAAGCTCTTCATTTTCTAACATCCCATTGGTATTTCCCTCTGTTACACCTTCACTTCACCAATATTTTCAATGCCTAGTGCTTGGCAGGGGCGAATATTATGTAAATCTTCCGAGCAGCGAAACTTTTCTTGTACTGATCTTCCGAGCAGAAAAAAAATACTTAAAGCCAATTGATGTCCAAACTAGAGTAGCCAATCGTCGAGCTTCCGAGGAGCGGTGCTCCTCATTCTTACATAATATTCACCCCTGGTGCTTGGGTTCGTCAACTGTTTTTTTTGTGTCCTTGGTGCCCAAAGAATTTTCGAAATATCGCAATGACGAATTCCTTGAATCTTACATTTGAATGTGACTCGTAAATGGAAATTTTGAACATTTACTTGAGGGAAAGCCTTACTTATGACATGCTTCTTTTTTAGAGATACCTTTACGCCAAATATTTTGGTGCTTTAACATCAACAAGGCGCGCACGTAGAAACCGTCTACCACATTTTAGATTACATAAAGTTAAGAATATCAAAGCATGGTTGTCATTAAGATCATTTCTTAAGGTCAGTTTATACTTTGATTTTTTAGTGTATTTTATCTTTTCATCTTTCGCTTTGAACTTTATTGTTATATCTAAAAAAATGCTCCACAACAAATGCTCTCCCCAACAAAGTTCCCGCCAACAAAGTCCCACCCCCTCCCCAACAAATTGCGATAACAGCTCGCCATGTTTTGAGGAAAAAGTTAAGTCAATTTAGTAAACGTTAGCAAGTCGAAAGAAAGCTAGTTATTTATGTTCGCTATTTTTGCTGTTCCCCCTTATTTCGAACTGTGCCTTAATCTCGTTCTCCATTTCATTATTTTGTGAGAAGAACATTTTTTTTGGGAATATTTTTGATAGTATTATTGTATCTATCTCTTACGATACAAAATAACATTTTTAATTGTGGCTTCTAGACTTCAAGTTCATTTGCAGGGGTTCATACAGCCATCAAATAAGGGCCGTGAATTTAGTTTCGAAACTCTCTTCTTTCTTAGCTGTTTTAAGCTGTTTTTACTGTGTTAAGTCCTGGAAATGCAATTTCTAAGCGTCTAAAAAATGGGCAAATTCAAACATATTTTGAGAAAAATACCGTTGGGCTTACAGCGCCCCAAAATCCCAAGCTGACTAACGACGGCTCTGCACGCCGTTGGTTCTGGTGAAATATTTAAGAAATATTTAACTAAAACTCATTCTTTGTTAGTCAAACGCCCCTTTATACAGTATGGCTGTATGAAGCCCTAATTGGGAAAGTTATCTTTTATTTGAAGTACATTTTACTTTTTCAGAAACGGGGCCCGCAGCGTTCTGTTGATACAATAGTCTCCATGGCAGCAATGATCGATGTGTTGCTACTGGTTATCGCTAGTATGTCGGTAAGTCGGATTTTTTTTTAATTTTGTCGCCCCTCTTCCCCTTATTTTTCCTCTCAGAGTAGATATATACATGTATACTTTTAACAAATAGGTTTTCGCTATTTTTGATTATTTTTTAAATATTTCTTGAAAAGAGAAAGAAACTTCTCTCTGATTGAATTCTATAAATCGCAATTTGAAATCATTGACTAGGAAAAGAGATGACGCATATAAAGTCTAAGTTAGTTTATAATATCACGGACTTCTATAACAAACGGACTAGAAACTTTGATCTACGATGAATTAGCGTAGGCTGAATTGAGTAGG
>JAUKPT010001385.1:0-15446 GCA_032273505.1 Nanomia bijuga
TTTAGGCCAAAAGTTCCTATTTCCTCTCCCACCATTTCGCTATTTTGCTTTATTTCTTCCCTGTTTTAGGGTGCGAAACAGTAGAATCTCATTTTCCTAATTTTGCTTATTTTTCTACCAATTGGGGGGGGGGGGAGGTGGGGCGTTGTTGGCCAAAATATTTACCGCTAGGTTTATTTCATGAATGCCGTTAATTTCTCTTTTAAAAAACTCACAGAAAGCAAGGAAAGGCGAGGCTAGAAAAAATACCGATGACCTCCTGTCTTTTTACTCCGACTATGCATCATCAAGCAAGAAAAACAAACTTTTCATCACGATTTGTGTGCTCGAAATATGGTACATTTAAAGCATACCATTAAAGAAGTGTGTGAAGCGTATGAGTTATTAAAGCATGATCGGCATATTGACCGTTATATCATCTTTTAATGGGAGGATTTATTATCGCGAGGAAGGCAATTTTCAAGGGGCAATTTTCCGGGGGGAGAGGGCAATTTTCAAGGGGCGATTTGGATGGAAGGGGCGATTTGGATGTAAGGGGCAATTTTCCAAGAGGAAATTTTGATGGGGCAATTTTCCGGGGGAGGGGCAATTTTTATAAAATATATGGGTCCGAAACACCAATCCACGGGTCCGAGACACATAAAAACGGGTCAAACGAGTCCGATACGGTTTAGTTATGTCCGTTCGGCCAAATGTCCGTTCGACCAAGTGTCCGTTCGACAAAGTGTCGTCGGCCAAGTATCTATCGGCCAAGTGTCTGTCGACCAAGTGTCCGCGAACCGCTTTTGGGAAGGTGGTTCTACATGACTGTTCCATCAAAAGTGCAAACCTCAACTACAGTAATCTCATATAAATGCGATTGTTTTTCCCCTAACCCTCGGCATGTTAAATTGGTCCTTTTAGATGGAATCGCAAAGGTAAGTAAGTAAAATAAGTCCTGTTCCTAATTAATTGTCACCAAATTTCTGCTATTTTAGCCATTTGAAGGGTTCTTGATTCTTGATTCGATTTAAAATGCCACAATTATCAAATCAGTATATTGATGATGTAATTTCCAACCAATCAAAGATTGAATTAGCCATAATTTAGGGACAGTCTCTAAAGATGTTTTGCTATACTGTAGAATAGTAATAACAGTGTACTCGTTATCGACGAGTTGCAATGAAATCGGTGATTTCGCCTCAGTGACTTCGGATCGTGGTGAATCATTCCTGGGTCTTACATGAGCCCTGGTTTTATGGTACCATCTGTTTCTACGAAGAGAGGAAAGGTGTACCACTTAACCAAGTCCAGGCCACTAGCTTTGATACCTCTATTTTTCAGCACATATAGCAGTTCTGAAACTGTGGTCTATTTCACATTGATTTTGACAGAGGTTTCTGAGATGCTATTTAATGAACCTTTCTAAAGGGTCCCCGTTAGCTTGTACAGTAAATCATGGCACCTGGGTGGTATATTGTATATTTCCTATAATGATGATGTCGGTGCTAGCAATTGAGGGACTAGTGCAATTTTGATTACGATTGGTTACGTATATGATAGGTTTTTTACTCTAACTATTACGTAACCAATATTGTAAAAATTAGGCACAGTTATGAAGAAATTAGAAATTATAATTTTTAATTGAATGGCTTTCTTTCGTTACTGATGGTACCAATTTGTTAAAAGGTTACGTAACACATAAAGGTAGGTATATGGCTTCCAGTTACGTCTAGTTACATATGGTAGGCAGGTTACTTAAAATCGGCTTTTGGGGGGTTACTTTATAATCAGGCCCAGGATTGGACCAAAATATCAGGGGAAGGCACGCGAAATTCTCACATGAATATGATAGAAATATATAATGTGGCATAGCGCACCCTTTTTTACGAGATCAAAAATTTGGTATTCTGTACTTTGCTTTATTGTTTTCACGATCGCGCAGAATAATTTTGCGCGATCGTTGCGCGATCGCGACCGACTAGATCGCGCTACACTGACAGACCTCATAGGTGAAAGAGACGAGGACAACAACTACACTCTACTTTTTATATACATTTTTTTCAACATGGCTAAAGAAATATAACATGATACAACACAAACTACAGTATATTTCTACGTAATAGAAGAAAACAGCATATATATAAATAAATAGAATGTTGAAAAACTAAAGTTGTATAGATCTATTTCCAGTCTACGCCATTTTGTTTATCTTTTGCCTTCAAAATCGCGTTTAAGACTGGTTTTTACTGTTAATAAAATTCGCAAATCAACTATAAAAATGAATACACCTTTTATCATAAAAAGGATGATTTTAGATTTTAGATTTTATTGTCCAAATTCATGTAAACGAACTTGTTATTAAGTCATCCAATCAATTTCATGTGTTGTAAAAGTTTCAAGACCTCTGCGCGGTTTTGGAGGCAAAATGCCACAATGTAAACATATAATGACGTAATGGAAACAGATCTATACCTATACCGATTAAAATTCCGTCGGTAAAAACCGATGAATTATTTTACCGACGAAGTGCGATTTTTTTGTTTCTGAAAACACACCTACTGACTTTATTTGTGCTTTAAGTTAAAAGGTTTCGAAAAAGAGCTGGACAGTGTTTTATGTATAGCCCTTTATAGAATGATTGTCGGTAAAAAGGGACGAATTTTGTCCTTTTGACGAGTATTTATTACCGATGAAACTTTTTACCGACGAAATATTTTACCGACGAAATATTTTAACAGATAAGGTATAGAGAATTTGCTGCCATGGTGATCACATGAGCATAGTATTAAAGGGAGTCTTCCCTCGAGGAGGGAAATCTTACGGGAGAACATTGAGTTCATGGCCGTTATATTTTATTAAAAGAATCTTAACATTAACGTACTGAGCTTCTTTCATTTAGTATTTGAAGACAACAAGTTAAATT
Organism: Nanomia bijuga; assembly: GCA_032273505.1. Classification (NCBI taxonomy): domain Eukaryota; kingdom Metazoa; phylum Cnidaria; class Hydrozoa; order Siphonophorae; family Agalmatidae; genus Nanomia; species Nanomia bijuga. The sequence continues at coordinate 2,906 of JAUKPT010001385.1, forward strand.
ATTTTTGATGTTGCGCACCACAAGTTAAATGGTTAGCGTATAAGTCATTAAGGATAATACCTGCACTTAGGAATGAAAAGTTTCTCGGATATTTAAAGAGATAAAATTAAATCATTTGTTTTTCCCCACGAGAATTGTAAAAGTAATTATATCATATTTATATCATGAAAACGAGATTTTGGAAGGACAAGAGGATATTTTCCCCTCCTCATATTTGATTTTTTTTACTTTTTTTTTCTCTAAGATCTTTCGCTTTTCTTCATTATATTTTGTGTTTAAAGAGTTTTGCTCCAGAGGGCAGATTACCCGCGTCCCCTTCCTTCGTCACGTTTAGGGTAGAAGCAAGAATAATGGCCCAATAATTGACTGAGCTGGATATAACGAGACAGAAATTACTGACACCATGAAAACAAATTGACCGTTAAATACCTAGTAATAAAATTATATTCTTCTAAATTCTACAAAAATAGATAATTTCTTGGACTATCCGAGTACTAATTATATGGCAGGAAAATAAAAAAAAACGTATAAAGAACAATTAAGAAAGAATTTGCGGAGAGGAAAGCCATCGGAGAAATTTTGAATTAATTAGGAGTTGCTGTTTAAAGTATTTCGCGTTGGCAATTTTGATACGAAGTTTTGGTTAGAAAGGACAAAGATTGTAAGAATTATAAGTAGCTATCCATTATCAATATGCAATCCAGTAGAATGGATTAAGCGTATCCAAAGGAGAAAAATCATAAAGGAAATGAAATAATACATTTATGATTTGCTTACATTTTTTTATAGTTGAGAAGCTTTAGCCTCGCTTCCATGCAAACATGAGGTAAATTATCTTGAACAATTAGGCTTTTTTCTTTCTTTTTCTTTCTTTTTTGAGGCTGGAAATTTACCAATTTACTAATTTTGATCCTCACATTCGCAGAATTAAATTTTGCGAAAATTTCTTCTCGCAAAAGTTTCTTTCCTTAAAGATTGTCGCCAAATTACGGCTAATGATTACATAATCAAGATTCCGATTGGTTCATGTAGATGCGATCTTATCATTTTTGATTTTAATAAAACATCAAATTTTGACATTTGAATTGAACCAATTTGTTTCTCTGATGCTGTAATCTCCAACCAAGCTAAAAATAGGCGACAACTTCTTAAGGTAATTGACCCTGATAAGAATATCTAAAACAAAAATCAATATAAGTCTCTAGTGTACGTCTTTTTTTCTACATTTTGTCATAACTAACTTTTTCATTTTTACTTCGTTTTATCACTTATATCTATTCTTTCTAACAAAATCTAGGACTAAATTTAACATTGTTGATAACAGAGCTAGAAAGAGTATCTGAAAAAGGATTATGTAGACTCGGGATTAGTTAAAAGTCCTTTAAAAACGGTTTCCACTTCAGAAATATTTTTGACGTGGCAGCAGCAAAGAGTAGCGAGTATATTTTGTACGTTAGCAAATCCTTTAAGGGAAGCTTTATTCAAGAAACGTTTGTTCAAAGTCACAAATTCTAAGACAATTCTGGTGAATTTTTTTTATGAATTATTTTGTGTCCACTTCATCTAAAAAGGTTAATTACTGCGAAAAAAAATCGCACTCGCTAAAAGAAAATTTCTCAAATTTCATATCTAGCCTCGTGTAAGGAACCATTCATATACTACGAACTACAAACTACTTTTCGTGAAAATTAAAAAAAGAAATACTTTAAAGGTGTGAAATGTTGCAAAAGTTGCGACTTTAAAAACAAAAAGTTGCTGAATTTTAATGTTGCGAAAGACCTCATTTTGACACACACTATATTTCATTATTTCATCATTTTAGAGATTTGAAGCACAAAATGTTGCGAAAGTTGTGAGAAGAAATTCGTAACATTTCCGTCTCTCAACATTTTATCACCGCACGTTGTATGCCTTTAAAATATTTTTTCCGGTGGCCGGGCCTTTCAGGGACGCAGAAAAAAATAGCAAAATTACGGCTGAAAGGCCAGGCAAAAATTACGTTATTGGAGCCTGTAACCTATCTGCACGGTACTGAATCCATGAGCCCTAAACCCATCCATAACCATTAATCAAAAAGTCTAATGACCTAAAAAAAAAGGCCTATCTAGTTATAATATATAAAGACTAGAAAAATATATACTTACAAAGGTTATAAAAAAAAAATCTGTATAGACTCTATATAAAGTATGGAAAATATTACAATGATTTTGTAGATTAATCATTAGGACTCTATCAAATAAACTATAATATAAAACAATCCTTCGCATCCAAAATCTATGCTAGAAAGGCAAAACAAGTTCATGGATTGTTTCTATTCTTTGTGAGTTTGTAACAAAAAGAAACCGCATATTATTTTTCCGCAGAATCCTAGAATTTTGACATTTTTGTCCTAGAAATATATTAGAATATAAAAAAAAAACTGATAAGAAATCAAGGAAAGATGATTAAATCATGCAACAACAGGGAAGACCTTGGGATTTTTGTTTACGAGTTTAGATAGATACAATACGAGTTTCTTCTCCATACGCAGGAAGGGGGCACTTTGGGCCAAATATCTACCTGTGTATTTCAAGTACCATCAGAGATTCATTGTTCTCTAAATAAGACCAGGCAATTTCTGTGTGAAACGTCATAATGGAAAAACACCGGTTTTTCTTTTTTAGATAAGAGTCAGGCGTATAAACTTGAATGAAAAGGTTAAACCCAAAGATATTCCTGGTAAAACGGAATTCGAAATGGTAAATGAACATTAATCATCGCCAAAATTTGGCTAATTTAGCCGATTAACTAGTAAAAGATTACATCATCAAGATTCTTATTGGTTCATGTAGAAGCGCTTTTGTCATGTTTGGTTTTAACAAAACATCAAATTGAGACATTTTAAATTTAACCAACAACACTCTTGATGATGTAATTTCTAACCAATCAAACGGCTAAAAAAGCCCAAATTTGGCGATAAGCTCTAACCTCTGTGTCACTTAATGTAGGTGTTTTTCTGGACCGTTTATATTTGGAAGTAAACCACTAACTACGTTTGATTTATCGAGTCATCTCAAAACATTGAATAATTTAGACTATTGATTCGTTAAATATTACGTCATGAAGATTCTGATTGGTTCACAAAACAATTCCACCAAAATTTTAGTTTCAATACAACTTCAAATTGTGACATTTTGAAATAAACGAATCAGATTCTTAGTGACATAATTTTCAACCAATCAATAGTCAAACTTTTGAACTTGATATTTTGGCTCAAGTCAAGTGCCTCTTACAACTATGGGCTTTGTTCCCAAATCATGGCTAATTCAATCATTGGTTGGAAATTACATCATCAAGATACTGATTGGCTCATTTTTGATTTTAAAAAAACAGCAAATTGTGACATTGAATAGAACCATTCTTCTTCCTCAACCCTGGAAACGAATTATAATCGATAGGTGGGGAGGGGCGTTGATATCGTTGACAATACGACTGATAAATCGACGCTGGATCGGTTGCCGGCATATTGAGGTGTATCGGTTGGTATAATTTATCTGTTGTTGAAAATCGCACTGATCTGGACGATACCCATGAAGTTGGGAAACATTTATGTGTGTTTAATTGTTCGCTAGTGTGGAAAGAACTTAGACATTTACTGCATCGTAACGAGAGGAGTGGCGAGAGATCGAGTGAAGGTAACTCGCGCATGTCGAGTTGTTTTTGGCGTGACTGGAAGTTGTTGACGTCCTGTAGCCATTTTGATTCCATTTTCTGTAGTAGAGGTATGGGTGAGGATTTGTCGCGACGTTTTCGTGATATTTCTTCGGATGTTTGTCCAGGAGGTCTTCGCTTATAACTGGCACCTAGAAAAAAAGAGAAAGTTTATATTTTTCTTAATCTAAGTTAAGCAGCTACATCTTCGTTGTTATATAACACAGAACTAAGCAGAAACCGCCATAAGATGATAAACAAAAATGGCAATAGGCGATATCCAGTATCTTTAGGTTGTATTCATATTAAATGGAAAACTACTGGAGATCATTCCTGCTAATCGTTTTTTTTCCGGAAATTTGGATCTTATTCCTTAAAAGCTGGATCGTGTGCTGCTAGCATAGTATCTTATTCTTTTATCTATGAATTTGAATCTTTTTCCGATCAAAGTAGATAAGAAGGGAACTATGGATCTTATTCTGGAAAATTCAGAACTTATTCCTTCTACTTTGGTTTTAATTCCTTGTTTCATGGATCTTATGTCTCGTTCAATTTTTGCATTACCTCCCCCCCCCGGACATAGGTAGGGACATCACTTGATAAAGCCTACCCCAGGGGAAGGACATCACTAAATAAATTTACCCCAGGGGAGGGACATCGCTTCCCATGTCTTGTCCCACCCTCGAACTGCTATGGTACTCGGACTCGGCTATGGTAAACCAAATATTTGAGTGATACATATTGCAAAAAAAATAAAATGCTTCAAAACGAAAGCTTTCATCAGAAATATACATGAAATAATTCGACGCAAAAAAGATCTAAAGCAATCCGCACTGACGTCAGTGGCACGATGGATTCTAGGATGACGTCAAATAAAACGGAAAAAAGTCCGGCGTCTGACAAAACGACTCCATTCTAGTTTAAGTACTTGTCCTGATTAGACGTCTATATACTTAACGACTCAGAATTTCTTGGCTGTGAAACCTTGCGGTGATACGCCAACTTGTAAATAATGGAAAATATTGCTTCAAAGTTAGCTTCTTTGAGCGATGAAGACTTGGAAATCTTCGAACATCAGTATTATATAAAACGAAACTTGCACACATCAATTCACATTGATTTGAACTCGCGAAAAGAAAAGCAACTTTTCGAATACACTCAATCTCGTTTCAATGAGAAGAATATGCGATTAAGCGCAACAGTCTCGTGTATGGATTTTAATGAGTTGTGTGACAAGAAACCTGTAAAAACTATCGAACTTCGCGATATGATTATAAAACATAAGAATAAAGAATACCAACATTATAAAGAATTTGCTCGTTTTGTGAACTTGAAGCACGCTGCTTCATTGGAAAACATCAACAAAGTTGCAAGTGGTATGATGAAAAGTAAATTGTCGGTTCCGGCTGATTTAAATAAGATGAATATTGACGTTACATTCTTGACAGAAAATAAGAAGAAGAGTTTTGTTAGTGTTTTGAAGAAAGTGAAATCTTGTTTGAAGAAGGCCGTCGTGAAGATGGTCGTTTACTTCTAAAATAAATTTATTTTCAAAATCTTTTGTTTTATCAGATATGTCCTATTTACAGATTTAATGATATCATAATCCAGATATTAGTTTTCCAATAGTTGGTTGGATTTGTTTCCTCTAAGTTTGGATCTGATTCCTTATTTCATGGATCTATCCTACTCTCTAGGATCTCATTCCTTTTCCTTCGGATCTTATTCCTTTTGCTGTGAATCTTGTTCCGGTATATGATACAAAATATCATTCTATAGTAGTTGTGGACCTTCTTCCTTAACAACTGAAGGAATGAGGACCCAATTCGGATCTTATTCCTTTTGTTGTGAATCTTGTTCCGGTATATGATACAAAATATCATTATATAGTAGTTGTGGACCTTCTTCCTTTACAACTGAAGGAATAAGGACCCAATTCGGATCTTATTCCGTCTTCTCGTCGAAATGAACATTTTGTAAGCATAAGAATGTAGGAACATATATATTTCAGAATCGCTGCTTTTGTATGGAGAAATATGATGTTTTTTTAGATAATGGCACAGATACGTTAAGACAAGGATGTTTCCATACTGACAAAAATCCAGTTTGTGAAATATCAAAACGTTGGAAATGATACAGATACCGCTCATTTATTACTAAACGATTATAGCCTTACAATAAACAAAGAAGTTATTAGACAATTAATGTGAAGTTGAGATTCAGACGTTCAAGGTTCTCTAACTTTTTTACATTTTATTTTTGAGTGTCAGTCTTTCATTAGAAAATGATCAGCATATATCAATATCAGTATATATCTGCTTGAGTTTTCAAAACTTCAATTAATCATCAGAAATGTCGAACACAATCCAAGGAAATTATATTGTTTTCCTACAACGAGTTTGCCAAATTTCTGGCAGCCTTAAAGTGGCCAGCTTCCACCTTTAATGAAAACCACTTACTATCTGTAAGCCGGAATCAACCGTAGCTTTATATTATCATCAAGAATGTCACAAACCCAGCAAATCCTATTTTTCTCTCAACATAGGAACTGGACCAAAAGTTTATCAAGAGCTCTTTTTTGATTGTCATAAGAAACGTCGTGCTGGTATTTAAATGCCTCGTTGCGAAGTATTCTATGTTCCGAGGTTTTTAAAAAGCATTCAATTTTAAGCGTGCAATTCATGATTCTTTTATAACTATCACCGACATGGCGGATATAGCTGCGACAATTATGACATATCGCCATGGTGATTCGCCAAAAGTGCATGCTCTTGCTAAACCCCAGAACCATGTATACGCCACACAGGTATTGGATGGAATCGAATAAAAAATTGTTCTACGATGTGGATGTATTCACCATAAAGAATTATGCGACTCGCGAAAATATCGGTTGCATCACCCAGCATCAATACCTTGATGAACGCCGGGTGACGCGTCCCTCCTATGTGTGGCAACTACAATATCGCCCCTTTAAATTCCCCAGATTTTAGAAAAGTTTCGCAACTCCACGCATCATACTGTGATGCAATAGATATTATTCAAGGATAACGCCGTTAGTGAACGAATCTCCCTACATTTCTTCCAGGCTTTCAACTTCCTACATCCCTCTAAGCCTTCCAACTTCCCTGCATCCTTCACATCCTTCCGATGTCCTCCATCCTTCCAAGCATGTTAACTTTCCTAAAAGAATATGGCCTTAAAATAAAATAAATTATAAAAGAAGTTGTTGGGCAAAGTTATTAGGTAAAGTTGAGATTCAGATCTTCAAAGTTCTTTAACCCCCATACTCTTTATTATTAGGTGTCAGTCTTTCATTTGAAAATGATCAGCTTCTAATTTGAGGGACAAAACACTTATCAGAAATCTCGTACAAAGTTCAAGGAAATTATATTGTTAGCGTAATAGTTTTTGTTAATGGTTGATGGTTAATGATTTGCACTTATAATGAAACAGCCATGCAGAAGCTCTTTACGTTCTTATCGAGGCAATGGCTTAAGTCCCACCTAGGGTCGACAATGGGTCGACCCGTCGGCATTGCCTAACGATAGTTATAAGACCCTTTTTATATAAAACGCAAAATAAGTAATTTGTGATAACATGTCTCTCCAAAGTGATAACATGCCTCTCCAATGTGATAATATGCCTCTCCAAAGTGATAACATGCCTCTCCAAAGTGATAATATGCCTCTCCAAAGTGATAACATGCCTCTCCAATGTGATAATATGCCTCTCCAAAGTGATAACATGCCTCTCCAATGTGATAATATGCCTCTCCAATGTGATAACATGCCTCTCCAAAGTGATAACATACCTCTCCAAAGTGATAACATGCCTCTCCAAAGTGATAACATGCCTCTCCAAAGTGATAACATGCCTCTCCAAAGTGATAATATGCCTCTGATGTCATCATTTCTATTTTCTATTACGCTATATGAAAAATAAATTACCAACGCATGTGTTGAATCTCATCTCCAGTAGCAGAAAGTATGCAATACTGCGATGGTGATCGCGGTAAGCAAAGACGAATCTTATGATTTCACGGAATGAATCAGGATAAACAAGATTACAATGTTTTTCCATAAGAAGAAGGGTATGCTTGCGTGAAACAGAGGGCTATTAAAGATTTAATTTGTGTGAGGTTTGTTATATCTCATTTGATATTTGTCGCTTAATTATTTTCTGAACAAATGTTTAAAAAACTCCGGTTATACCGATCAATAAACAAATTCAAATTGTCCCTCGAATATTTCACGGAAAGATCAACCACAAAACATCTCATCGTATAGACTTCTTGCTCCAGAAGTATTCAAGTATATTTCTTCTAACAGTTCCAATGGACTAACTGAATCCAAAGTAATAGGAATAAAACCAGACTATTTGAGAGGTTAATTACCAAATCTCCTTACATAGTGCATGAATATCATTTTTTTATGGTGCTTGAAATTTACAATAAAATAATTGGGCATTCTGATTAAGGGACCAACTTAGTAGCACTATTAGTTCTTGAGACAAGGGCTTGCTTATAAATGAACATATTTCATGAATAATTAATGTTGATTATATTATTTAGGGCATATAAGGGGACATCTCAAAAATATTTCATGTTTTTTAGCAGAAAGGAGTTTAAAATATCATTTTAAGAGTCATCCTCCTTCATTTTGCGCTTTCCTCCTAAGAAAAAGATAAAAAAAAAGTGGACTGATTTTGTTGCAATAATTATGGTTGTCTGTTAAGACGAGGGTGGGTGGGTTGTGGGAGTAGGTAAATGCTTAACATAGCTGACATTTTCTGTTAAAAAACATGAAAAACCTTTTGAGATGTCCCCTTATATGCCCTAAGGGGCCATTAAAAAAGTACGTACGCTCGGATGGGGGGGGACCTTAAAAAAAACTTTAAAAAGCGTACGAAAGCGTGCGAGGGGGGAGAAGGGTCAAGGAGAAAGTGTACGTACGCTCAAAAAAAGTTTTTTGTCAAAAAAGCTTTTCAAGTTACCTTAAATCATCAATTTTTCTAGGCATTTTAAGTTTCTTATAAAATTTGCCTCTTTCCTTTTTGTAGCCTCCAAACCCCAGTGAATCATAACATTCAAAAAGTCCCTTTTTTTTTATGGGATGGGATTAATGAAAAAGCGTACGTACGGAAGGGGGATAATCATAAAGCGTACGAAAGCGTACAAGGGGGAGGGGGGTCAAACTTTACTAACTTTTTAGCGTACGTTCTTTTTGAATGGCCCCTAAATAATATAATCAACATTCATTATTCATGAAATGTGTTCATTTATAAGCAAGCCCTTGTCTCAACTTGATAAATTAATTAATTGCGAGAAGTTTGTACTTTTTTAATAATTTTCAAATGTTGATATTTCGCTACAATAGCATCATTAGAACGCACATGTTTTGACGTTAATGTATAATGTCCGTTTTGCCCACGTATAAGGCTCATCTTGAATCGGCTTCCAGGAAAACATTACATTTGTACGTAGTTGCTTTTACACCTATTCTGGTTTTCTGACTGGGGTGGAGACTCCGCAGTCTTTCAGTTTTTATGTTATCACCCGTTCCTCTGAACAGACCACAGTAATCAAGTCCAAGCACTTAATTCGAAACAAGATTCGCATTTAAAAGCTTTTTAAAGTTACTATTTTCAAATTTTTAACCAACCATTGTAGGCAGTAAAAAGTGCATTTACAAGCATTATAAATTTTCTATTTTTAAAATTTTCTCCAATTATGGTGGACAGTGTAGTTACTTATATCTCAAGACATTAAGTGTCTAATTTGATAATTCAGATATTGTAAAAATCTTGAAAAGTTTCCTCTTTCAAACTTGAGCACATGACATTAATTTTAATTGTTAAAATGATAATAAAAAGATACTATCATCTTTCAAGATTGTATAGCGAGATTTATTTTGGATCAGATCCAACTTTTGACTGGGGTATACGGTACTCATCACTACACTTGTGAGTTCAGTCTGCAAACAATATATTGTCTAGATTTTGCAAGTTTGTCAATAAGAATTTCGCCTGCGAATTGAGAGCTCTACCAAAAGCTCCCCGCAAACTTAATAGTTGTATAGACCTATTTCCAGTCTACGTGATTTGTATACGTTTTTGCCTCCAAATCTCCGTTTAAGACTGATTATTACTGGAAATAAAATTCGCTAATCAACTATAAAAATGCATAGTTATATATTCCATCGACAATTTCAGAATACAGGTTTGTATTAAAAAGGATGATTAAAGATAATCAGGTTTTTTAGAATCAAGATTTGATTCGATGAAAGAAAATTAGATTAAAATTTGCCAAACCATTACAGGTATTTGTACCCCAAATACACAAATCTTTAACCTCGAATTTGAGAAATAATTTTATTGCGTGATAACAATGAACGATCAAGGTATGTAAAGTAGTTAATTGGTACCAAAAAAATTTGAAAAGTTTCACAGTATCACAGTGCCCTTCTGACCAACAATGCCTTAAAAATTTTAAAGAAACTAATTTTTACAGGCTAATTTGAGCTCAACTACCTAAAAATAGAAAATACTTAGCAAAAATATATTTTTTAATAAGAGCTAACTATTATCAACGATTATCAGCAGTTTTTATATTCATAATAGAAGATCTACACGATAAAATGCTACTTTTGTACAGGTGGGTAAGCCAAAAATTGATGTACCCCAAATGCACAAATCTCAATAACTTCAGTTTGGAAATTGATAAAACACTAACATTTCTGCTATATGTTTATGATGTTAGAGTAAACATCTATATTAGTTTTTAATTGATTTGGAACTGATGACTTCATTTTTCGCCACGTAATAGTTTTTTTCCTTAGATTTTTCTATATTTTGGTGATAATGATCCAAATGTCACTCTTTTTATTTTTAATTGTAAAACTAATATACCAACATTTACATCTCCACCAATTTTCAGCTCATTTGGATCATTTCTGTGGATTTAGGAGAGACGGAACTGTAATGTTGTCGAAACAGCCTATAGTCTCTATCAAAGGTGCTCCCAAAAACAAGCTCCTTTTATTATATAATATACAACACATACAGAACTATTACTCCACCAAATTGTAGCTTATTTGCATAATATCTATGGAGTAGTGGGGTCGCAGAATCTGGTCCACCAAGGGTTTGGGATGACAAAAAGGACGAGGACCGATACGATTATAGATGTTAAATTGGACCTTTGATGTGTGGAGTCATTCTGGTATACAAAAGTTGACAATTTAAAGATTCTACTCAATTTAAATAGAAATTTATTCAATAAAAGTCTTTTGCGCATTTGGGGAACATGTTTTTTTAGTCACGAACGAGTTAACTAGCTAGGATGAATTCATTGTTACTTGATAAATTTTACAATAAGGAATTTCTTGCAGTTTTGTCAAATATGGTAAAGTTGTTTTTCATTCTCATATTTATCTCCACTTTATTCCCTTACTGAACTCCTTTGTTTTAGACACGTTTCTGCCCGTAACGATAACGTGATCTGTTAAGGTTAATTTAGAGAGAGAATCGAGAATGATCCGATCTTATTGATAGTCTTATAAACAATAGAACATAATTGGAGTTTAAAAATGTCAGAAGATTTTAGTAAATTTGAAACATAAAATATTTGATTATGAGGAACATTGATAATTTGGAAGTGACCTTGAGGTATGGTCATTCGAAGGAACTTCTTTTGTTGAACCAAGAGTGGAAAGAGAAGGGTAGAACCAGCATTACCCAAAACTTTGATCCCATAAAATAAAAAGGGAAAAACTATAACAATTAATACATTTGTTAAAATTTTTGTTGTAACAAAAGGACTTCATTTGTATAGAATCCTATAGAACGAGCAAATTTGTAAGATAATTCATTGTTATGGTATTAAATTAGTATCAATCAGGATACCAAGATATTTATTATAAGTCGGTTGGGTTTCATTGGGTAACGTTTTAAAAGCGAGTTTATTTTGTAAAAAACTAATCCTCATTGTTAAACGCGGTTAAAGGGTGTAAAGGTTTATAAGTAAAAAGTACACTTTTTTAACGAAATCAATAGAACTTATAAGTAAAGTAGTGTAAGTCTTTATGACACGTCAGCCAAACCTATTGAATTTTTAAGTAATCTGAACAGTTTTCTGCAACATATAACTAGTTGTAAAACGTTGTAAAAAGTCTGCAAAACTGTGGTATTTTAACTGCTATTTGTATTGTATACATAATTTACATTTTACATTTTACACGATGATAACTTTATACTGATGCAAAAGAAGTAAAAAAAAACATAATACACGTTTCTCGATACAAAGAATGCATTGACACAAGAACATTTTGATTGGTTAAATATTTCTTAATTAATTCTAATAACAAGGAAAGCAGTATAAAAATGTAAGGAACAAGTTTGGAGGAGCTACGACAATTTATTTGCTGCACGCTTTCATCGTCTGACATTAGATATGTCTTGCTTCAAAATCAATACTCAAAAGAGTGCAGCAAATATATAATGTTGCAAAAGAATAGACACTGCCACACTAGAAGATTAATTCAATTAAATGGATTCATTAAACGTAATATGTTTAGTTTAATTGCTCCAGTGTGACAATGTTATAGACTTAAATTATTTTCCCTTATTCAATGAATCCGTTTAAATTTCTCTTTTCAATATCGTTGTGAAATGAGAGCAGTAAATGCAAATTAATCTGATATTTTTGATTAAATATTGAATCTAAATTTAATTAATCTGACCATGGCAAACTATAGTCACACGGCCATATATCCTGCTTTTTGGCGGGAAAAATAGAAGGCCGATGTTTCAGGCCATGTAAAATAGTTTTGGCCTCGTGATATGAAATCGCATA
>JAUKPT010001386.1:0-15445 GCA_032273505.1 Nanomia bijuga
GTATTAAGTATCAATTTGTCTTATCTAAAAATATCTAAAAATTCAATTGACAAATTTTGGATTTTGGCGCCCCCTCTGACTGGCGCCCCAACAAAATATAGCCGCTGGGGGGACCATGGCCCCCACGCCCCCCCCCCTGCCAGCACGCCACTGCTTCTCACTCAGGTTGTCAAGTTAGTTGGATTACGGTAGCATATGTCACCGACAGATGTTTTTCACTGCTCCTAACGCGAAGGTACTTTAACCTATGCGAGAAAACGCGCATCAAACCACTACATTCAAATACCACTTGTAGCCACTCAGAAAGCACTAACGTTATCAGAAGAGATGGAGATACGCTCACAGCAAAACAAGGAATGTAGGAAACTACACTGTGTTTTTCATATCAATCAGAGTCTTTCTAGAGATAAAACTTGCTTTACACTGAATCGCAAGCGTAGACGAGAAGATTTGGTAAATCTGGCCACCACGCTACACTAATACTAAATTGTCAAGATAAAGCGGAGAAAAAACTCTTTCTAACTACTTGTAAAAAACATCTCAATTAAGTTTTATGTACGGACTTCTGTGTCTCATCTTATCACGATTTTTCATGATCCATTTCAATGTTAGGCGCAGGATCCTTTTCAGACCGCCCATCCACATAATTTAGAAACAATAGCATGCGACTGTAAATCTTAGTGAAATAATGTCATTCAAAAAGAGCCTTGGAGTGCCCCTTCACCTTTTCTATAAAGAAATCTGTATTCTTCCAAGAGGCAAGACTGAAAAAGGCCTTACTCCTAAAACCCCAAATAATCGCTTGGAGTCGAGATGGAAGGGGCGAGGGCGTGTTTCAAAGTCATTGCATAACCTACTGGATAATACGATTGATAAATTTACACACAAAACTACCAATTTCAAATGAAGAAAATATGATGTCAAAATCAACAAATATTTTCACAACAACCGAAATGTAAGGGATATAAAATATTGAGTCAAACGTGCCTCAGCCTCAATTGCGAACATAGTCATCCAGTGTTTCGATCGAAGAAAAAATTATGTTAAAATGATCAATAAGAAAGCCGGACACGAAACCTTTATTAAAATATTTCACAACAAGCGAAATGTAAGGGATAACAAATTTTAAGTCAAGCGTGCCTCAGCCTCAATTGCGAAAATTGTCATTCAGTGTTTCGATTGAAGAAAAAATGACATCGAAATTACAAAATAAAAACGTATAAAACATGACAAAACGCGCGAAATGTAATAGATAATCGAACTTTCTGATTGCAACAAAGCATGACATGTCCTTTAACGGTTTGTTTACATTGTATGACTATATGGAACGGAAGTAATGAAGTGCTACTGGTAATACTCACTCACACAGAGCATCGCTGAGAGTTGCAACAACGAATTTATTACCAAACTTTTTGAAACCAATCAAAGGCGTTTTGAGAGATGGATCATCACTGACGTTTCAATACCGAGGTCATGAGTAATGATAATTTTAAGGCGAGATCGTTAAGTGAGCTCATGCATAACTATGTACGTCAACTGACATCATTTGGAACATTTGAGTGAATGGTATAATCTGAGCATTATGTTTTTCGGTGCGATATTAGTTTAATCCAAAACACACCTTGGTCCCCGAGTCAAAAACCCGGTGACGCATCAAGTTCTAATTGGGTCAAATATATCTGGGGAGATTATCACTGGGGTTTTCACCTGGTTGGGTTTGACCGTTTGACGCAGGGTGTCAAAACCTTATTTGAGAATTACTGAGACGACTTCATGGAATTCACTAATGTATTTCGGCATTATACCATCATCAGAAGAGTCGCTTTTGAAAGTGTCATACAGCACTGACCGGTTTCTGTCCTATATTCTTCAATATTCATATTCTGAAGTAAACCAACCTGTTCCCCTGATTCGCTTTTCTGATGGTCATCCAGTATGCTCTGAAGTCTCATGATTATACTTTCCAAGAAACAAAATGTTGAAATTTCCACCTTACAAACGGCGTCAGCTCATTTTCAACCTTTTCCCCTGATCATCTCCCAGCTGAAGATAGAAAATTTCACCGTGCAACTGACAGATGGTATCGGTATGCTCCTACGGCTATCCAGTGCACGGTCAAGGTACTGCAGATGCTCAATTCAGAGCTAAACCTACTCCAAAGGCACTTCACTGTGCATATCTGAATTGAGATTTCTCCGCCGCGTAGGTCTTAATATTTTTCTATTGTGTAGGTTTTTCAGGCAAATTTAACTGGACATATAGGATGTCATATGTAACATAACAGCTTGATTTTTGGAATTTGCCGTATATAATCTCGACTTTACTTTGACCGCAGCCTCTTCTCAATGCATTCTCATCAAATCGTTTTCTTTTTTCACTGACAAACGTTTAACTTCTCTCAATTTCTGTTAACAAGGAAATGAATAAACGTTTCATTTCGTGAAAAGCTTCGACAAAAATTGATGCAGTTCAGTTCAGGTTAGAAAATACAATTATTGTAGCATTAGGAATTATCTTATCAGTCGATTTAATATATATTTGTACCAACAGCTGTTCTTATGTTATTGCAGAAAAGTGATATAGCAGCATAAAGAGCTGAGAAGGATCAAATCACCGAAGAGATAAAGTAAAGATGGCAGAAAATGGAATGGCTGATGACCTGCTGATCATTCAAAGTTTGCGATTAAACTCAGCCACATAGTTATAAACAAATTTAAAAGCAATCCACCACCAACAAAACAAAGTAATTCAATGTAAAAACCTGTAGGAGGGGGGACGTCTAAGATAAAATACCTCGCCTCATTTCCTAGGGTCTCTTAGTGCGAACATGTAAAGAAGAATGGTATTCGCTCATACCAACTTATTTTGTACTTTTACATGCAACATAGAAATATAAATTGGATTAAAGCACATGTAATTTACTTCAGGTCTTTGGAAACTTAACAAAATCCAGGTTTCCTTTGTTTACCTATTCCTAGATGTATTTTGATCATCGTTTTGATAATATTTTTTGAACTCTCAATTTTGTAAAACATTCGTATTCGGAATAAGAATCTATTGTAATCAGAGTGCAAAGATATTGTTTTATATCTTTTTTACGATTTTCACGATATCAATTTCTAATAACAACAGTAGTTTTTAATTTTCACAAAACTCAAAAATCCAGTATGTTCTCTTTGTTTTGTTTTTTACCCCATGCTTCATAGTAAAATAAGTTTCATCGTCACCAGTGCTTTTTCAGTGTCTTTATTTTTGAAAAGAATAATTGCATTTTCCGAAACTGAAAAATATTAGTTTATAAGCACTCAGGAACCGTTCTCTAAACTTTTAACGCTCCCAAGCAAAACAAAAACATTTACTATATTTTCACGTAGTGAAAAAAAAACTAAAATCAAAACTAAAACTAAAACTAAATATCTCTGTCAAAATAAATATGCTTTGCACCTTGAAATAATTAAAAAATACCAATATAAATCTGATTAGAGGACAGGCACATAACTGAATATATGTACTTTTCCAGGAGAACAAAAGAAACTATTTTAAGAATGCGTAAACAAGTCTCACAGTCAGGAGTTACTGAATATTGTCCCATAAGAATAACTAGTCAAGTTTATCAATCGATTCGTCTAAAAATCTGGATAACAATCTCGCCATTAAAGAATTGAAAATAGTGATAGCCAAATTCTAGGTCTAGGAATAGTAATATCATTGTCTGCCATTTTTGTGTTATGCAACCTCCAATAGTCATCTTTTTTATGGTGCCGTTACCCTTCCGGCTAACTCAGTTTGGATATTTTGGTCAATGACAAGTTGATTTTGAAATTTTGTGTTGATATTGATAACTATGACTATGTATAACTGATTGTATAGAAGGGACCTGGTTCTACTGTAGATTACTAATGTGGGATGCATGAAAAATAATTTTGGTAATAGTAGCCCCTTATTCTACCTACCACGCTATATAAACTATTGTTTTTCTCTTCCTGAACTTCTCCTAACCATTTGCAAAATGAAAATACTCATCGAAATTACTCATCAGGTGACCCAACAGATTTTCGTCACATTAACAAGTCATCATTTGAATGATTGCAGGGTCACTGTTTCTGCTACTTTATTAGAGAGTTGAAGATAGACAATACCGGGTTTTAACTATGCACTTTTCTGCAAAAGAGGAATCTTATTTACAGATAAAAAGCAATGTGATTACGGATTAGAAATGTCAAAAGTCGATAGTTTCTTGACCAATCAAGTTCTACCTTCTATTGTAAATCGATGGGTTTTGATTCATTTCATTCATTCTCCAAATTGGCTACTACAAAATCTTCGACACCCAGGGTTTGCTAGACAATTTTAGATAAATCGGTTTTCAAATTCAATATGTTCCAGTAGGAGAAATATTCAGCTCTGACAAAAAAATCACATTCCTGTATGATTTTATAATAAAATCACATTCTCTAACTGATTTGACTCATACTGAGCATTGGGAAATGCATTCATTAGTCCCTCAACATCATATTGCTCAACTTAGTCGAAACAAATGTAGACTGACCAAACTTCCAACAAGTTAACAAGAATAATGTTAACGACATCTTTATTTTGAAATCATTCTTTTGATATCCAAAAACCAACAGGGTCATGTATGTGTACAACTGACAACCAAATCATTAATAAAATATCCAAAAATATTTAAATGGATTTTATTTTGTCCTTAAAATAAGGCGTTATTAAAGAAGTCGCTGTTATTAACAAGCTTTGTGCTTCCTGACCAGGTGTTTTTCTATTTACTTACTATACACACGACTGGTCTTGTCAAAAACCAGTCATTTTAGATGTGGACATTCTACATACAGGCAAAAGTGGGTTCATATACTGTATTAATTGCTCATTTTGAGCAATTAATTCAAACATTTATATGATCTTATTTTTTCTACACGTAGTTTAAAAAATATTCCTTTTAAAAGAAACGATTAGAACAACAATCATTATAAAAGTAGCCTGTTTGTTTGAATTTGACAGTAATGTTGTGGAAACCAGATGTAGGATCTTTGAACCTGGTTTACATCAAAGCAACGCTGTCAAACCAGATATAAACGTTGAGATTAGAGGGAAGCTAGTTAAACGATAGCAACCATGTTAAAAAATAAATTTACATGTTACTTATTGATATATTGCAGACCTAATCTAATCTATCATATCATTATTATTAATAATATTTACTGATTTCGAATGAAATATATATATAGTTATGTACAAAACACACATATAAAGGAAATTAGAACCTTTTGAGTATTGCAAGTAAAATAATCAATAAAGAATAGTTTCCAATTAAATTAAATGATCTAAGGTGCAACCTTCATTTGAACAAATCTTTTTGACGTATTGATTTTTGTAATAACAGGGGATATTAGTATACGCTCAGTTGTCTAATTTTCGATGCGTGCTTTCACAACAGGTAAAGTAAAAAAAAAACATATGTAGCCGTAATTACTATATGTTGGTGATAAGTGTCTTCATTAATAGTTTAAAGGAACTCATATTGGCCAATATGAACATGTGTACAGTATTAACACCAAACCAGGAAAGTTCCATCCCTCTCATTTCCTCTTTATTTACATTCTAAGCGGTTTCTACAATTACTACGTTCTGGTCTTTATAATATTCATGATCAAATAAGATTGTTTCTACAATCAACAATTAATAATCTAGTGTGGTATGTTATCATCAAATCCCTTGTATATTAACTTTATAGACTTGATGCTAAAATATTAATATCAACATTGAAGAGCTGGTTATGTATAAGTAATCCCTTTTTGAGATGTTTAGCAAAACAATGCAAGTATAATATAATACCAGACAGTGGTTGGTTAAGAATTAGGGCCAATAAGTTATATAAGCAAAGGGAATAAAAACACTTACCTTGCAAGAAATAGTTAAAAAATATTTGACGTTACTGTTTAAAAAATGACTTACCCTGAACGTATATCCAAGAATCTTTAATCCTTTGCTATAACGTGACAATTTGAAAATACGGAAAACACGAACCAGTCTGAGGATACGTAAAATCGACAGACTCTCCATATTTGCAGTCGAACTAGCTTGGCTTAATATTTGAGTAATATAAAATGGTACAATTGCTATTAAGTCTATCATATTTAACGGTTGATGTAAAAATTGAAACTTTTTCGGTGATGAAATAAACCTTAATAAGTATTCTAATGTGAACCATGCTATACAAGTCGCTTCCGTAATATCGAAAACCGGTTTATAATACTTTTTTGTTCTAAAACCACTCTTCTTCCTTTCTGTGGTACCGTTTCCCAGTTTTGTTTCGCTAAATCTCGGCTCTTTAAACGCCGGTACAGTTTCTAAACAAAACATTACGATGGAAGTAAGAATAACAGTCATTGATAGCAGAGAGACCGCTTTAGCGAAAAAGGACGAGTCAGGTATCTCGAATAATTGCCATATCTTTTTTAAAGTTTCATTAGCTGGTAATGGTATATCTTTTTCTATAGGATTTGCTGGATTATGAGCAAGACTTTCAGCTTCGAAACCAAAAAATCTTAACTCAGCTGCAAATATTCGTTCCTCCAACGTAGGCGGTTTAACTAATACTCCAGTCTGACAATAAGTTAATATGGCCCCAAATGCTTTCCTGTTACGATCGAAAAAATATTCGCCATTCAAACTATCGAAAAACAGTTCTCTTTGAGGTATAGCTAATAGTGTTTCTGGATACTTCGCTAACGTACTTTCGAGAGTTTCGTAACGTTTCCCAGATATATTTATACAAACTCTTCGTCTATCTATCTGTCCGTTTGTGACTAGTGGTTCGGGTGAACTACGTGGATCATTTATTACCATCGTATTTAACAACGAATCATTTACATCCTCATTTAAAAATCCACATTTACAAGTTTTCAAAAATCCACAACATCCAGTACGCGACGGTGAGTCGCCACATGATTTTTCTACAGAAAATTTATTTTTTATACTTTTCGTAAGTTTTTCCGATGTTTTAATACCCCTCGAAGTTTTTTGATTATCGCTCTGATTATGTTTTTTAACTCTCGATTGTGTTATTATCGAGACGTTAGTACATTCACTTTGATTCGTATTTGAGTAAGTATCTACCGTAATCATTGTGCCAAGCTATTGTTTTATATATTCTTTAGGAATTCCATCATGCTTTTTCTAAATAGATTAATAAAGTTATTTTTGTTTTAAACAAAATAAATCTATTCAAATAATAATAATGATATAAAAAAAGCATTATGAATAAAATTTAATAGCAGTTGTTTTTTTAATATCAGAAAAAAAAACAAAAAAGATATATAATTGGGACAAACAATTAATATTTTTTTTACTTCGATACTTTTAGTTTTTACCAGGGAATACATAGATACATCTATTTATTTATTAAGTTGATTCAATAAAATGTGTTTTTTTTTCGAGATATATTTTTTAAAAATATGTATGTAATATATAAAAAAAATCAACAAACATTAAAGGCATAATTGATTTATAGATATCTTGAAGGAGAGCTATGCGACAGTTGAAAACAAGCCAGTTATAAGGAAATATCTCAAAATGGAACAGACTATTATAAGATCATTAGGATGTAAGAAAAACATGTGAGATCATGTGACTAAAGACCCAACCAAGAGTTTAGACACATTTTTTCACCAGTTTATAAGCTTAAAAGAGTTTTCTAATAAATTTCCAAAATAACTAATCTATAAAGTGAATATAGGGATAACGAGTTTTAGATGCTTTGTTTATTCAAAGCAAATAAACTGGCTTACGAGGATATCTGGTTTATGAGTGTTCTGAACTACAACGTTTGTCAATATTTTGTAAGATGATTCCAAACTTTTAATGGAATTTATTAGTACAAAATCAATTTATCTGTAAATACAAAAAATCGTATTTATCTGTTATAATTGATTAGGAAGTAGTTTAAAGTTTAGTTTAATAGCAATTAAAAAAAGTAAAGGACCATTATGGTGACAGAAACCCTGAAAACAACCAGTCCTTATGAGTGATTTTTTAAAGTCCAGAAACAGTCATGGATGGGACTGTTTGATAGACTGATGAAAGAATAATACTATACTTTGATTCATACATACAAAATTTAATAATAGCACTCTTGAGAGAACTTAATTATTATCAAGTTTTTCTAAGCGTTACTGTGAGCGGCACGACATATGTTAAAAATATTTTCTATAAAAAACATTTTTATTGATATCTGTGAATTTGGAATATGCAATTAAATCGATCAATTAGAATGTGGGTTTCATAAATCTACGATCAGAACATTTATTTTTACTTTACTGTCATCAAAGATTAACTACAACAACTAACGCATAAGATTATTAAAGTCATATCTTGATTAATGTTTATAGCTAATGTCTATGTCCTAATAAGAGATTTTGCCAACATGATTATATTCTTAGAAAAGGACACATGTTAAAAAACATGTTTTGTCAATTCTACTTAGTTCAAGATCTTAATTGATTCCAGCCAAAGAAAGTTATGACTATAAATTCCAAAAAGGTACGACAAAGATTCATTGCTTGATGCTTTTATTTGAAATGTTATTGTGTAACACATATGTACGCAATTTTTCCAATATTTATTTTCGTTTAAATACGCATAATTGACAGACGGTTAAGAATTAAAATTACTTAAATCACGAGTATCCAAGGGTGACAAGAAGATTATCTATAGTGATGGTGCAAAGGATTGGAAAAATGGAATGTGCCTCCTAATTGATTTTTTTTTTTAATTAAACTCAATGTCAAGATAAGATATTTTGTTTTAATAAAAGGAGGAAAAGGAGATCTTTTGGATAACTGTACAACAGTTTGATCTGATATCATTGTACGAATTAGTTGAAATTAGGAAGGAACAGACGCAGAGCTGTCTGATCTCTTGATCATTAGTGGAAAATAAAGATCTGCTGATTAGCTAACTTGTCATTACTAAAAACAATTTCAAATTGTTACATTCTCGAGATCATATTGAGAATCTTCATTTTCATCACCATTTAAATGGTATATCTTTTTCAAAATCAATACCTTTACAGTGGCGGAGCTGGTCCTTTTTCTGAGCATATTCAAAATTGAATTCCATCAAGATTGGTTAGATTTCAGGACTCGTTTATGTTCTTCTATCTTAATTCTACTCATAAAAGAAATATTTGCTCTAAAATAAGTGTATTCATGATACACTCAAGATCCGCCACTGTTTTATGATAAGAAAATTACTTATCATAAACTTTCCATTCATTATTAAGTGCTAGAAATTCATTGGTTTAAAAAGTACCTTTCCACTTTCCATAAAATGATTCTCAAATTAGAAAAAGTTAGTTACAGACAAGTAACCCAAAGGTAGCTCAAGCTAGATTGATCTGTAACCAACAAGGAATATTATAATAAAGTTTACAGAGCCTTTTCAGAAACAAGAGAGATGGTGATGTAATAAAAATAAATAAAAATAGAAATAAAAAGAATCAGTGTCTAGTTACCTAAAAGATATCTCACATTAAATCAGTGATTGGCTTATTATAATAAGGCCTAAAACCAACAATTTTATCCAACACCGGTTAGAAAGTAAAAAGTACAGACTCACTTATTTGATGAAAAGTATAGGGTTCAAGCCCATGTTTCAACTATTACCGTCAACTATTATTGTATGCGTATCAAGTAAGAAAGATACACTCCACAGGCATGAAATAATGCAGGCGTAAATATAAGTCGTGGGAAAAAAATAATACAATTAATTTTTCGCAATTTTCGCAACTTTTGCAACTTTTAACGACGCATATTTCTTCATCTTTTTACGTGATATAAAATTATTTCAAAATAATGATATAATCTAGTGTTGCAACAATAATTTCCAGCAAATATTTTCTTAATGTTGCCAGGAAAAGTTCAAATTTTGCAACATTTTATTCTCGTAACATTTATGCCTTTAAAAGTATTGAGTTAAAACCTGGCCTCTAATTGTTCTTTGAGTTCATATCAACATATTATAATGATCTACAAAGGAATAAGATTTCAATCAATTTTATCTAGTAAATCGATTAAACGTGATACAGTGCCGGATTTAGGGGTAGGTGTAGCAGGCTATATCGTCACCCCCTTATTTCCAGTCATAATCTAAGGCCCTGCGCAACAGGGCTATACCCATATAACTTAAATTAATTTCGCGTGGATTTATTTTCGCGAATTGCATTTTTGAATATTTCGCGTGGATTAATTTTCGCGAATAGTGGTTATGAGATAATTTTACGTGGATTAATTTTCGCGATTAAAGGATCGTCGAAGATGTAAATTTGTTTTTAAATGTCGAATTCGTTGCATTTAAACACCACGTGAGATGCGTTAAAAAATATTATTAATTTTGCGTGGATTTGTTTTCGCGAATTGAGCATTTTCTGGATTTTGAAGTCAAATTCGCGAAAATTTATCCACGCGAAAATTTATCCACGCGAAAATTTATCCACGCGAAAATAAATCCACGCGAAAATAAATCCACACGAAAATGTATCCACTTGAGGTAATTTAACTTCCATATAATCACATAAAAAAAAATCACGAGAGACCCCGCGCCCATCTTTTTATAGCATAGTCCCACAATCCTTAATTCCGACACTATCTTGATTTAATGAATCTATTAATTAATTTGATTAATCTTCTAGTGCGAAAGGGCCTATCGTGAACGAAACAACCAGTAGTCATGTTAATACTCTAGAAAAAATGTCTCTCATGCTTTTTGCTTTTTTTGATGTTTTACCTCTTAAAGTCGTTTGTCTATCACTTCGATTATATTCTGTGAACTTTTAATTGTGTTCTTAGAAAAACATCTAATACATTTACTTTGATTCGTATTTCCTAAGTATCTACTGCACTTATTGTGCAGGCTTTTGTTTTGAATATTTCTTTGAAAATTCTATTATTCTAATTGCATTTTTCTGTCATCTAAGAAGTTAGTTCGAATCCGAGAATAGAAAATAGATAATTAATAACGATTAGGGTTCATCTCAAAACTTTGTCTAATTCAGACTACTGATTGGTTGAATATTACACCATTAAGATCATGATTGGTTTCTTGAAAAACTTTTTTATCATTTCGAGTTTTAACAAAACATCAAATTTGTTCTAACTGAACTAATCAGATACTTGTTGATGAAATATTCAACCAATCAATAGACTGAATGAGACAAACTTTTGAGATGATCCCTTAAAGAAATCGTATAAAAAATAGGATAAAAGGAGTATAAAAAAGAACCAAACAATTTTTTAAGGCCATTTAGCCTTAAATTTGGCTGTAAATAAGGAAAATTAAGGCTAGTTAAACGCAATAATGGTTTAGCAAAATGGTACAACCAGAATAGAGGAATAGTTAAGAAATATGTTAAAAGCATTTTGACAGCAGCGGTTTCTCCGACTACCAACATGATGCATGACCTACCCAAATACAACACTGTCTTTTCATTACAATCTTTTTTCGATAGTATATCGTCATATTGTCCATGTGATGACGTCAAAAATATTTTCTTTTCGATGAGTTATGACGAATATAAACAATATATAAAATAAAGAAGTCACTTCATTTTGGTTCTAGTTAAGTATAATTTTGGTAATGAATGAAAAAAAAAGAACTGAGTGAATGAACAAACAAACATTACTCATTTCCTTTTCGGTGAAAAATAAAATAAAATGTCCCACATAAAATCCAAAATAAACAACACTTAAGTTATACCATCATTAGGTTGCAGGTTCGACAGAATTATATATATCCATATATTGCTGTATAAATGTCTATGGCTATATAGCCATAAATGGATAGATTTGTATAGCTATTAATGACTATATAGCCATAGATGGCTATAGTAGTTTTTGAATCGCAGCTTTATAGCCATATGGCTATAACCATATATGTCTATATAGTCGTTTATAGACATTAATTTGCGATTTGTAGAAACAAGATTTAGTATATGCACACACAAAATTCACAACGTTTTAACAGACATAATAATAAATCTGACCATGATCCTTGAAAATCTATTGTGGCTTTCAGTGGGAAACAATTTCATTTAAATTAATTTCAAACTATGTAGCCATATAAGACTCCAAAGTCATTTTATGGTTATGCAGACCTATCCATATATGGCTTTATACCCATATATGGATAAAAGTAATATATGGATATTTAGATCTGTTGAAACCGACTTTTTTTGGTAATAGTATAGATTTGTTTAGGAATACCCCTAAGAATACCCCTTCATTTTCACTTCATTGATTTAAAAGCTGCTTTCGACACAGTCTGGAGAGGTGCATTATGGAAAATGTTGGCATTCACCGGTATAAACCCTAAAATCGTGAACATACTATAATTTATGTATGACAATACGAAATGTGCTGTTTAAATAGATGGAAAGTTGACACACTGAGTTTTTCCTGGATGATTTGAAAAGTTTGAGAGTTTCAATTTGACAAGGAGTTGGTCACTGATGACACTGCTGATGACACTACCCTTATATCAGCTATTTTTGAAAAAGTAAGCCTCTCCACTGAAGAGTTAGAAATAGCCTGTATGAAGTGGGGACTCAAAATCAATGCATCAAAATGCAAAATAATGTCAACAGAGAAAGACGACATTTATATCAATGGTGAAGTTGAAGAAAAATTGAACTCTTTTGTGTTCCTTGGATCATCTGCCCCAAACACTACTGACGATGTCAGAAGAAGGATTGCCTTAGCATGTTCTGCATTTGGACGCCTGAAGGATAACATATGGAGCAGAAGAGATGTAAGAAACAAACTTAAAGTGAGGCTGTGCAATGATCTGATATTGCCTATTACAATTTATGTCTCGGTATACTGGACCCATAAGTCAGAAGATTCTAGAAGACTCTTTGTTTTTGAAAACGATTGCCTAAGATGTGTGACTGGTAAAACCCGCCAAGACAAATGCAAGATAAAGAGTATTCAATCTGAATTAGCGTCTCCAGTGGTTTGGATACATGATTAGAAAAGGAGACAACAGTTAAATATATCGCTCCTACAAACAAAAATTCGATGGTAATCGGCCAAGAGGCAGACCTTCGAAACGTTGGTCTGACCACATAGAGAAATGCTAGAAACAGAGATAGGTGGAAACACATTATGAACTCTGAATGTGCGAAGATCTTTTGAAGATTGTGCCACTATTTTATTGTTAAGTAAATGTATGAACTTAATATGGATCAGTTTTGCGAAGCCGTGATAAGGCTACCGTTATAAAGCTGTAATCGAGGCGAAAAATTACGTCTCAATCCAATATTTTTACAGGTACCAACTGAGAACTCGATTTTTCTCGCAAGGTATGTGTTGGCATGAAATGTTTATTTTGCTATCGCTTAGCGCCCGAGTTGATTGCATTTTTTGCATCTTTTTAATAACTCTTTTAAAAACACAATTAGAAAGTAACTAACTGACAGTAGTAAAGACCTTAAAATGAATTAAGAATTTAGAAATATAGAGCAGTGTCAAATTCTGATCATAAAGAAGTCACGTAAACCAAGAAATCATCACTTGACATGACATAATACTGCTATACTCTAAATGATTTAAACACAAAATGGCTTAGAATAAACAATTTGATTTGGTGAAACTCCTTGACATTTGATCAGATAAGTTTTTACTATTTTCTAGGGTCAAGGAACAATGCCTAATCATGATTTCCATGAATAAATTGAAAAAATGACTAGCATGAAATAAAAATGTTATGAAAAACAAGTAAAACTTTCAACGGAAGTTGATAAAAAACATCAAAAATCACATGCAAAAAAAAGGCTACTATTAGGATGTATTGTCCCTAAAATTGCCCACAAAATGACGTATCGTTAAAATTTCTAAAGAAAAGGTAAGAACTACTGTTAACAAATCAGAATTCAAAGCAGCAAGTGGAAATCCGTCATCACAATCTAATGGTGGAAACACTTTGTCAGCACTATATGACAGAGGTCCCAAACAACAGTCTTTACATTTGAAAACGAAGAACGTGGAGTTAAGAGTTATTTGCATCTATACATACTTTTGTCAGAAATCATTTTCTCAAACATTTCTTCGTTTATAACGCCCTACGGTTAATTGAACCCCTCCTTAGGAAGCTTGACTCAGTACTCTCAAACAAAGATCATTACTTGTTTTGTAAATGAATAAACAAACACATGAATAAATAAATTAATAAATAAATACGTACATAAATAAATAAATGAATGATGAATAAATGAAAACAAAATAGATTATAACAATATGACAAAATTAAATTTGTGTGCATCTAAATACCTTCTAGAAAAAAGGCGTCAAAATATGAATAAATGCTGAAACTTGTTTTAATTCGACAAACGCCCAGGACCTTTGCGATTAACTCGATCCCTCCTAACACGAAGATGAATAAGTATTTTTGTGATTACGAATAGTTGTTTATAATGATTCAATTACAATTCTATCATTGCATTATAATTATTCCCATAGGTATTGTTAGCATATTCTCAAAGGAATATTATATAAAGATGCGTCAATAATGACAATATACTTACCTAATATGAAAGATATTTTTCGACAGCCGTGAATCAAATGCAAACTGACTCATAAACCACAGTTTCGGAATCAAAACCACACTGCTAACGTTAATGGGCCATGCTCTAATTACACCCAAACCTAACCTCATTATAATGACATATTCATAGATGATATTGGGCATGGCAACATTAAGGAATTATGTTTACTCACCTATGCTGTTGACTATTTCCTCTTTCGAGCAATATAAAATATTTTATGGGTTTTCACAGTCGTCTCGTTGAAGTTTTAGACTTAAAAATTAATGTTTTTGTTTTTGGTATCGTCTGCCCTCTTGTGAAAGTTTTTTATTTTGAAATCAGACAAGACCACAAAATTGTAGATATGAAAAAATACTTGTGAAATTTGTATGACATGTTGAACTAAGATTTATTTATTGCAGATTTATTTATTGGAGATTTATTCATTGCAGACGGGATACATGGATTTTTAAAGACCTATCTGCCCTTATCACAGGGGTTCAAAAAAGAATTTGAAATTTGAAATTTGAAATTTGAAATTTAAAAATCACCTAATTTATAGTGTATAATGAGTATATAGTAAGAGCGTTAATTATTATTATATCTATAGTACTTTATGCATTTTCCCCCAGCTATACATTGAATTCTCCGACCCGGAGATTTTTATGTGAAGCCCTGCTATCTTAGAATATTATTCACGAGTCTTCGATGACGAATAAACAGCATTTTAGATAATTCAAGGTTTCGATTGATCCATGCAAGAATATTTGTATCATCTAATTATTATTATTATTATTATTATTATTATTATTATTATTATTATTATTATTATTATTATTATTATTATTATTA
>JAUKPT010001387.1:0-15444 GCA_032273505.1 Nanomia bijuga
TAATCTTTATGAAAACCATCCTTAAATCAGTTATTTTTGGTAAAGTTTGAAAATATAGAATAAAATAGAAAAAAAGGAATTTGTAGAATTACTAATCTAACTCTCCAAGGAAAAGTCTAATCAGTTGGGAATCTAGCTCTGACCTAAAAGTTAGAAGTTAACAAACTCAAGATTTGCTAAGAATTCGAAAAAACCTCGTTTGTATATTTAGAGGGTACTCAATCTCGTGCACTCAAGGTAAAAATCGCACTGGGTACGAGATTGGAGGGTACTGTATATTTAGAGGGACACCTACCTGTACTAACACTATTAATCTTAAATTGTACTCTAAACAGTCCCATTATATATACTAATCCTTATGAATTAATTGTTGTTAAAATACAATTATAACAAGTAAGCAAATAATATACTTCACTTCACGCTTGAAGATGGAGATTTAAGTGAAGAAAAAAGTTTCCTCATGAAAACATCATTGACTTCTTTTCTTCCAGCAAGAAGTCAATAATCATATTGCTGAACGCATTTATAACCCCGGAAATTTCCAATTTCCTCCAAAAACTCAATGACTTAATCATGTCTGTTACTTAGTTTTTAAATTAGGGAAAATATATAAACTCCAATATTGCCATGTTTATCGTAAGGTATATGACGACTTAATCTTATAAAGTTTTACGACAAATTAATGACTCAATAAAGTAATTCGTTGTTAAACCATGAAATGTAGTTTGCAGTTCTGAGAGGACGTGAGTTTTTAACAATAGATTTATTTATATACATCTAAATAATATATTTAACGGTACATCTACATTAACTTAATATACCATCATAGTCATGGGATATACGTATCGTCTGAACAGATCTTTGCCTAGAGCGCTTCAAAATTTAATCTCTTCTTTTAAAATAAGGATAGTAAATTCATCGTCAATGTATGATTAAAACATAAAAAAACTAAAATGATTTTATATTAGTAAAATTGATTGTTTTTTTACTGATACAAAATCATTAGTCTTTTTATGTTTCAATTAAATAAAAGAATTTCTGCGAATTTGAAGTAGTCGTCCGATCGAAACACATAGAAATGACTTCCTGACGAAGGGTTAATTTTGGTCCAAATAATTTGAAACAATTTAGAAGGTAGATCATCTTCTATATCGATACATAGTAAATTTATTGTTTCAATTATTTACATCGAAAGTAGTTTCTGGAGACCCCCTATCCAGCTTGTAACACCTCAAATTTCTTAGTATTAAAAGAGCTATCACGAAACTGATATATTATCTTTAAATAGAAACAAGTAGACCTGCAACCAAACAATTCTTTTTCGATCATTCGTTCTCGTATATAACATGTGGGAAATTGAACCACGGCACTTCTCAAGAATTCCTTCCATGGATTCTCCTCAAATCAACATGTCATAATAAAAATTATGATTGTTTTGTTCACTATATACTTACAATTCGATTCATTCTTGACTTAGTGCTGTAAAATATAAATGTTAATATCTTGTAACAAATAAGACAGTCCGCAACGTAACTTAACTGCTCAAATCCCCATAGAGATAAAGGGTGAGTAAAAAAAACGCAACCCGTCTTTAAATTAAGTTATTCATTGATAAAATAAAAATATATTTCCATGCAAATAATTAAAATTTCTGAAAAGCTTGATTTTGAGATAAAATTGATTTTTGCCGCCATTTTGCAAGATATTACAATATTATTTTTTCTTGTTATCGGTATGGATTTATAGCCCTTAATGTTGTGAATATTTTACAAAAAACACTAAAATATGGCGTTTTTTAGTGTGTTTTTGAGCGAATGAGAGTGACAAAAACTACTGTAACTTTCCAAGTTATAAAGATAGAATAAAAATGAATACATTTTTGAAATCAGGGATAATTGGGGATTCCCGTGATATATTTTTTAAGTTTTCAAATGGCTCAGGGAAAAAGTTGAAAATTTTCATCTTCGTTTTTCACTAACTTCCTTTCATTTTTTTCGATTTTTTCTTTCACTGGTGTAAAGTACTTTTCAGTAGCTTTAACCTCACCAAAAATTAGAACCATTCGTTAATAAATGGTGAAGTTATAAAGAAAACTAGAATTAGGTTCAAGACTTTTTGAACAGACTATAAATTTCTTTTTAAAAAATATGGTGCCTTTTATGGACACATTTCGAGACCTTTAATTTGCGGGTTGCGTTTTTTTACTCACCCTGTAGAACACTAATCTTTGAGTAATCGTCAAAAGAATGAGGTACATATGGTAATTAGACCTAATTCTGTGCAGCTATCATGTCTGCACATCATGTCTGCACATTATGTCTCATTGCAGCAACTATCCCCAAGAAATCTAAGATAAGGAATGGTCTTATGATGGGAACAGTCATGCATAGCATAACTAATCTGCGGACTATATCTCCATCTAGTGTTTCGTCAGGTACTAACTTTTTTCCCTTGCATGGCATGGGTTGACCCGACGGACTTGCAGCTTAACGGTTCTCAAGTACAGTTCATTTTAAGAGACAAGTACATGTACATATTTTTCTTTCCAGAATATTTTGAGGTCATCTTATTTGCCGCTGAGCTAAACGGGAATGTGTTTCGAGTAAATGTATGTCCTTACAAAGAGAATAGAATATCCCAGGCAAATCCACATAAGGTAAAAAGAATGTTATTTTTATCTGTTATGAAACGAGTGGATAAACATTTTTAGGGGAAAGGGACATAATAAGAAATCCAAGAATTCGATTTACACTGACAAAAATTATATTTATATATAATATGTATATACTATACGAAAAACAGTTACAAATTTTTTCTATTTTTGTCCAACTTAACTTCTCCACGTCCAGTAAAAAGCACTAATGCTGCACGAGCACTACTAAAAAAATAATTTGATAGGCCATGGAGCCGTACACAAAAGAGTCTGTATCGAAAGAAAAAAAGACAACTTGTCGCAAAGCCCATGACATTATCTTCCTCGCACAAAATCAATTAAGGCCAATATTGCTTGTGGTAGAAAGAATGTTATGGGCTGCCGCCTAAAAAAGATTTTTTTAAAGATGCAACATCCAAGTAACCTGAGGATGAAGCAACATGAATTTTTTGAAAATTAATTTATAGCTACCAAAAATCAATTTTTCTTCTAAAAATTAGCAAAACGATCTAGAAAAAGATTTATTTGCGCTAGGTATATACATAAAAATACCTATGAGTACACACAAGTCTGCAAAAAATCTTGCGAATTCGTAAATTATTCGATATTTATAACTAAAAACTGTCCTAAATTATTCTATATATAAAAAAGGGAACTTTAGTGATATCAAAATATGGAGAAATAGAAGTAGAAATACACTAGTGGAAGTACATATGAAAATATAGCACAACAATTTTATGTCCGGCATAAGTTACATCAGTACTAAAAAAATTACCCCCATTAACCCCATCAAACACTTTTTAAATTATTCAGAATTAAAAACGAGCAAAAAAAAAAACAAAACATAACGACCAAACAATAAACAAACAAAAAAAACGAGAAAAAAAAACGTATGAACAATCAAGCAAAAAAAATAATTCTATAGAGTAACCACGGATAACCAGTCAATCCACCTACAACGATTCAATAATACATGAACTGCCTACCGGGACACCATGCGGTACGGCCACATAAGAACCATGGGCGAACGTACTTTAATAAATTGAAGGTTTACACCGCGTAGAGTTGTTTACACGGTCAACCACCTATTACGACTTGGAGAAGGAACAGAATGGTCATCCGTGGTAACAATCATATTTTTATACAAAATTAATGACTAGATTAATTATCTTCGTAACTGCACTTGCGCGCGTGTGTGCGAGTGACGACCGGAAAATGTACCGGAAGCCGACGTAAAGAGGATTCTTCATTTTATGTTATTACTTCGCACATTTACAAGTTCAAAAATAAATCATCACAACTGAAGAATTGTTTATTCGGCGTCAGCAGGTTCCTCTTCTTCTTCGTCTTCGTCCCGAGGACGTCTGCGACCGGTTCGCGAAGTAGTATTCGTCCTGAAACGAAAGTGAAGAATGTTTTGAGTGAATGTTTTAGGATAATTCAATTCAATTGATTAAAATACAGAAATAGAAGCGGCTTAAGGTTCATGTCTGAACTGTAATATATCGCCGCATAGCAGTAGCAGGGGGTCACAAATCTGACATTTCGGGGGAAGGGGATGTCAATTTTCATTGGCGTTTCTAGTCCTGTTGACAGGGTTTATTGTACTTGAACCGAGACGTTCAAAAGAAGTCAGAAACAGAAGTTAAACTACTTGAAAAATATGTGGAAAGATCCTGAATTCCTGTCATTGTTGATGGAATAGGTGTTTAATGGTTATCATTTTTCAAGATATTGTGTTAATGTTGAATGCTGACTGAAAGGTGCATCGAGAAGACTATCGGAAATCGTTGGCTGATTGTTTTAATGATCGTTAAAGGAAATCAATCATATCATGATCACGGATATTCCGGAAGTCTGTGTTATGATTGACAAACAATCTGTCAAACGTTGAAAATAGGAAGAGCCTCGACGATTTGGTTAAACAATACTTTCAATAAGATCGTACATCGAAATTTATTAGGTCCACCCACCAGTAATGAACGTTTTGTCACTAGAACAGTTCCAGCATTGTACGAGTTAATAGCTGGGTTGTCACTTTCCAGCCCAGAATGGGAAAAGAAAAATAAATTCCGAAGTTTAACAGAACAGGGAGGGTAGAGTTAAAGTTATGGTGAAATGGCAAATATATATAATAAAACTCATGTCGAATCTAGTAATATTTCAAACTAAAATCAAATACTTTAACGGAAAAGTAAATATCGATATTCTTACTTCATGCGTTGTCTGAGTTGATTGACTTCACGTTGTGAAGATTCGAGTTGTTCGATATTTTCATCAAGATCTCGTTGTAATTTTCTCTTCGCGCCGTTGAGTCGAGTGACTTCTTCTTCCGATTCGTCAAGTTGTCTCTTCATGTTCTTCACGCGAGCATTGCTCTTCTCCACCTGAAAAAGAGAGACATTGAAAAGTAATAAAGTAATGGTTTCTAGAGACAGAAAGAAACTAGCAGAATTAGACTGCAGATATTGGACGAAATTGGACCATTTACAATCAATCCAAAAATTACTGCCGACGAAGAATTAGAAGCCTATTTCAAACGACTGAGGTATAAACTGCATTGTTGCTACTATTTGCGAAGGCCTATTTGCGACGAATATCCCCGAAAGAGGTATCATCTAAACTACCAGAGTAAAAAACACTTACTTGTTGCTTGAAGGATTCTGTGTGTGAACGCTCTTCTTCGATTTGCATTAAAAGATCTTTCACTCGTTTATCGGTTTTACGTTGTGCTTTCGTAAGCTGTTGTCGCTCTTTCGCTTCTTCATCGAGTTGAAGTTCTAAGTTACTGACCTTAGATTCCAATGTGGCTATCGTATTTTTGCTACGTGAACGTAATGAAGATTCCATATCGGCTAATTTAGCCATTAAGTCTTTGTTTTGTCGCTCTAAGGTCATGCGAGCGTTATCGAGGGTTTGAGCAGCGGACCTTTCAGCCATAAGATCTGCATTCATTTGCTCTAATTGGAGATTAGATCGTTTCACCTTAAGAATTGAAAACAAAAATAATTAAAAGCCATAGGAGGCTAGGCAAGTTATTCTTTCTTCATAATGATAAGACAACCCGCTGGACATCAAATTAAAGAGCTCCTGCGGCAATTGTCGCCGATGAACAAAATATTTTAATGAAGTATAATTTATTTCGACATTACTTAGACATTCGTTATTTTTCGTTATTCATTTGTTCTTATATCAAAAAAAAAAAATTCGATTTTTCTGTTTCAAAATCCTTAGTCGGGAGGGGTTGTTGATTGTCGGCAGTAAAGTCACTTTAACGGGTGGGGTGTTAATAAATGGAAATAGGTGGTTAAATTTTTGTAAACTTGCAAATGGGGGCCCCCTACAATTAGCTGCCGCCGGAGAGTCTAGAGATGAATGTTATGTTACAGCTCCATATTGTATTTTTCATAGCGAACACTATCAAAATCGGAAAATGTCAAGGTTCAAAAAAATATATCAATCGATTGGGGACCTATTCTTAATTTAATAACAAAAAAGAAAAAAGAACATTTCAACAATTTTGATCATATTTACCTTGTCTTGCATCAATTCTGTCTGTGTTCGTTCCTCTTCTAATTCATCTTCGAGGTTAGCAAGAGTCGATTCGTATCTCTTGCGTTCGTCGGAGAAAGCGGATTTCGCGCTCTGGTTGTTGTTTAACTCTTCTAAGAGTTCGTCGCGTTCTTGTTCGATGGCACGACGCGCACGCTCAGCTGCTCCGAGGTCTTCTTGCATCTGCATGAATTCAGCTTCTAACGTCTTCAACTTCTTCTCGTTTTCTTTGATCTGAAATTAAGTACTAGTACTAGTGATTTAAGACAAAATTGAAAATAAAATTAAAATGACTCATATATAATTGACGTTATAACCAACAAAAATTGGGCTCAATGATAAAATGTCCGTGCAATTGTTGAACTCCTAGCTTACCATATCCAAAAGTACAAACTATTTATACGAGACAATTAATTGAAAAAAACTAGAAAGCGACTAAAAGGGAAAAATTCCTTTTATACGCTATGCTCTTAATCAGTGGGACATTGCATACACCCGAATCTCACTGAAGTATACAGAGAAGTTTTATGAATCCCACTTTTGGTTCTTCGAGGCCGAGATTATGATACAAACCATAAAAAATAAACACAATGAGTAAACTATCAAGGAGAAAAGCTTAAATACACTTTACTCACCTGAGCAGCCAAATCATCTCGGATAGCACGTGCGTCATCGAGATCACGTTGAACGTCTTTGAGTTGGTTTTGATATTTCTTTGATTGTTTCAAGCCCTCCTCCTTGACGCGGTTCGCTTGTTCCAATTGGCGTTGTAATTCGACGACATCGGCTTCTAACTTTCTCTTTCCTGATGAAGCATTCGTTCGAGATTTACGTTCATCTTCAAGTTCAGCCTCGAGTTCACGTAACTACAAGATGAAAATTTATTAGGTTAATTTATCACGAATTAAAATAAATGTAGACTGAAAATCAAAATGATAGACAGCAAAGTATGAAGGAAAAATATTAGATAGTTTTCCAAAGAACATTGATACATTGATACATTAATATAAATATTGCCAGTCATCAACTGAAAAATGAAGCTAGAATAAAAATGAATACATTTGAGTTTCCCAAAGATTGTGGAGCTTCGTGGTATATTTTTAATTTTTTTATGCGTCCTATCGAAAAAGTTTTTTTCACTTCAAATGAATATATAATAGAGTGATCAGTATTCGCTACAAACTGTAAAAATGTAATTTGGTTGAAAATTGTACAAGTTAGAGCGATGTAAAAACTCCGTCTTAAAATCGGGGATTTTCCGACATTTATGACATGACATGTTTCGACATTTTCCGACCGTCGACATTGAGAGGAAAATAATCATTACTTGTTTGATGAGCCCTCGGCGACCTTCTTCGACAGCTTCGTCTTTGGCGGCGAGTTGTCTGTCGAATTCAGCCTTTTGTGCTTGCATGTTGACTTCCAATCGCAACTTGGCATCTTCGGTGGCTTGTAACTCGTCTTCGAGTTCTTCCACTTGTGTTTTTTGTTCAGCCAATTGTTGTTCGACGAGACGTTTTGCTTTCTCCAAATCGTGAACGTTCTTACCGACGTCGTCTTTGGTTTCGACGAGGTCTTGTAATTCAGCTTGTAAGGCTTTGCGTTGACGGTCGGACTAAATGGGGGAAGAATATATATTCTATATTCAAAACGCAACAAATTGATATAGAATTTCAACGTGAGATATGAGTTCAAATATATACGGGAATGGGAACAGCAAATTATCTAGAGAGAAAAACGTCAAGGACATTTGTTACTAGATACAATTTAAAGCATGAGAAGACCTTTTTCTCAACAACCAAGGTCAAGTGAGATTCTTCCTCACAAAAAATGGGTGTTTTCTAAAACAATTCTTAACATTATCTTTGAAGTATTTCCAGAAGAGAGGAATCAAGTCTGGATAGTGCTCGACTGAAATGTTATATTTGAGTCAATAGACAGTAGAAAACAACTCGTTTACCTCAGCTAGTCGGTCTTCCAAATCTTCGTTAGCATTTTGTAATCCGAGTACTTTAGTTTCGTTTTGACGAGCCAATTTCTCAGCGTTATCACGTTCAGCTGCAAGTTGTGCCGAATTGGCTTTCTCTTCAGCTAACTGCTGGTCAAATTTCTTCTGTTTGCTGCCCATCGTTGCTGCATTCTGTCGCTCGCGTTCCATTTGATGGTTGACATCGTCGTATTCGCCTTGTAATTTCTTTTTAGCTTTGTCCAATCGACTGTTGTCGCCTTGTAATTTTTCGATTTCTTGTCGCAATTCTTCGTTTTCTCGTTTCATT
Organism: Nanomia bijuga; assembly: GCA_032273505.1. Classification (NCBI taxonomy): domain Eukaryota; kingdom Metazoa; phylum Cnidaria; class Hydrozoa; order Siphonophorae; family Agalmatidae; genus Nanomia; species Nanomia bijuga. The sequence goes on from JAUKPT010001387.1 coordinate 8,482, forward strand.
CGTTGGCGATTGTTTTCACTGTCTTCGAATTGGATGGCGAGTTGTTCAGCCTCTTTTTTGGCTGTGTCCATCTAAAATGAAGAAAGAATTGCCAAGTATGTAACTTTTTCAAAAACATAAAGACCATATTAGGCCTATGAGCATTCAGTTTCGACACTAACATAGAAATCTTGAGGCGCGTGTTAATTAGTTAAGTCCCTACAAGAAAATGCAAAAAAAAGTCAGAATCTATGTTTCCGGAAGGTGATAGTAATACTTGAGTCAAAAATGTATAGATATTTACCGCAGCAGATTTCCCCATTTTACTTGAAATTTATATTCAAAACAAAATAATCGAATACACAGATCAGATGATTAAATGTACAACCGACATTTATCGTTACTAAATCCGAAAGGAGCAGTTGACTCCACATCCTCACTTTTCAGAAATTCAAGAAAACCTTTGGCACAGGAAGAGGATCACTAGGGGACATAGTATTAACAAAAAAGGATCTAAATTTATGTTTGTGTGTTTATTTTAGGTCTACTAATTCTTTCTCATCGGGATAATGATGTAGGGGTATATGACATCAACAGTTCTTGCACAGATAGGAGGGACAAAAAGTAATTAACAATGACCTCGTTAATGCTTGATCTCATGTAAACATTTAAAAAAACAATTTAGACAATACTTGTCTGAAAAAGACGGGATATTTTCCACAGTTCAATTAAGGAAATTGATATGGGGGAATTTTCTGTTTAAAATTTAAAAAAAGTTATTAGATGAATTAAATGTTTTTTTTTCTTCTTTCTATATACGACGAATTTTCTTATCATGAACATGAAGCTGTTGCAAATTATGACTGATTTTCTAAAATGCACCTAAATGAAGAACTACCTAACAAGGCTTGTTAAGGGATGGCTCATAAATCGACTTACTAAGTCGCATCAATTGACGTGAAATTTCTACCCCCTCCCCCTCCAACAAAATGTCAATTTTCATTTTGGTTACAAAAAATTTCATGTGTCCGCCAGCTTTATTCGACGTTTAATTTTAGGTTTTAAAAACAAAACGCGTGCTAAAAGAATAGTTTGATTAGTCTTGACTGTTTTGCCAATGGAATCTTCAGCATGAAATATTTTGAAATTCCGAGAAATAATCGTAGTTAGACAAAACATTAAAAAAAGGGTTTTAGTCGAGAAGGAATTTTACCCCATCCCCCACCCCCTAACGTCAATTGACGCGACTTTGTAACAAGATCTATTTATGAGCCATCCCTAACTTTGACATCATTTCGCCTTTAACTTACAATAATATTTTGTCACATACCTGTATTTGAGCTTGACTGAGTACCTTTTGGATTGCTTTCTTTTCGTCTTGTTCTTCTTCAAGTTGTTCTTGTAACAAGTTAGCTTCATCCTTTGCTTCGCGTACTTTTGTTTGGATAGCAAGTTTCTGTCGCGTTTCTTCCTCTAATTGAGTATGTAAGTCTTCGTTCTGTGATTCAGCTGCAATCTTGGCACGCTATAAGGAAGTACAGAAATATTTCAAGTTACAAGCCACTATTTATGCAAATTGTTAGTAAAGATAGAAAAAGGTCTCCATTTTCTGACAATATGTGGAGCTTTATGAACAACGTGAACTATAATAATTTATTCTTTGAAATTTTAATTTCTTTTTGTAAACATCGCAATAAATATCGAAAATCAGTCAAAGAAATCTAATTACTAAGCTTCTAACCCAAAACTGAGAGTTCGTATGCAGAAAAGCTATTCAAAAGCAGCCATTTTTAAAGGCAAGAAAGATCCCACTTATCGTTTAATCTTTATTGTATGTACAGGGGTCCCAGGCAAAAAAAATCCAAAAAAGGTCGAAAAGGAGTACATTTTTGATCAAAAAGGAGTACAAAAGAGTACTATTTTTACCTCCAAAAGAGTACAAAAGAGTACATTTTTTCCTAAAAGAGTACAAAGGAGTACAATTTCCTTTTTTAAGAAGAGTTCAAAAATACAAGAAATGCCATCCTGTTGGTCTGTATAACAGTATGTAACTGAAATCTGATAAAAACTATGTTGAAAAAGAGTCACAATTAGTATCTACCTAAAAAATAAAAGATAATAAAAGATAATTCTGTAAAAGTCAATAACCAGTAACTTTAAAGTAGGACTAATGGTAAAAAAGGAGTACAAAAGATTAAAAAGAAGTACAAAAGAGTACTTTTTTTTCAAAATCCCAAATAGGAGTACAAAGGTAGAAAAGGAGTACACCTGGGACCCTGATATTTTTTTCATAATATCATTTACAATTTATCTGACAAAACTGGGTAAGTCTATTTCTTTTTGTAAATTTTTACTGATGAAACCGGAAGAGTGCTTAAATTGTTTGTAGATTGTTTAACATAATGTTATTATTATAAATCACTGTTTTATAGAAATTTTAAAGAGTTATTGGATAGATATGGGAAAGACAAAGTCAAAAAAAAAATTACATTCAGCTCAGTTTGTTTATTATGGACTTTCCCAGTTTTGTCAGACCAAAGACTCAAAATTTCATATATCAAAGTAGATGAAACTTAGTTTACACAAAAATGTCAGGTTCATTATTTTTGCATAAAATCCATCTTAACGAAGGTTGCATCAAGGTTTTTCTTTGAAAACCTTCACTCCAGGAACCTTGTTGAACATATTCAGAATTTCCTCATCAAAATATCTCCCAAGAATTTTTTTTTTAATTTGTTGAATCATGGAAATATCCTTCTTCCTTTTCATCATTTCAGTTTTGAAGGACTAGAAATGACAAGTATCATCTAGGTGAAACTTTCAAGACTTGTTTTTATATTTCTCATTGAACCTTTTCATAATTGGCAAATCATCTATATGATATAGAAGACTTAATAAGAAAATACTATGCGCTCCATAGAATAATTTCATTTCATACAAAGAAGTAAAAATAGCTTGTGAGAAACCAGATGCAGATTTTGAGAAAATGTGGATGCTGTCAGGGGCTAATCTAGGCAGAATGAGTGTCCAAACATTAGACTAGTTCCTAAAAATATACCTTTTTTCTAAACCATCTGAAGCTGCCCTTAATGTCTAGATTCAACCCTGACAGTGAATTTATTGTCGTCATAAAAGGAGAGATGTTTGGCGACACATTCAGTAGGGTAATATGAATATTCCATGAATGCGCTCAAGTTCATATTATTAGTTAGACTTCTCCCATAAAAATCATTTTATACATAATTTACTGTATAAATATAAAAATTCTAGAAAAAAAATCTTGCTGCTGACTTATTCTTCTTTGGTGGCTCTTGTGTAGATTCTTTGAGCACGATGTCTGTCAACTTCTTTGATTAAATTTTTCTCTAAGAGTTCTTCTAAAGCAGCACGTGCTAATGATGCACGGACCTTTAATCTTTCAGAGACAACTGATGGAGTGATTAATTTATAACTAGGAACTTCTTTATATAATTTTTCATATGTTGCCTTGTCAAATAAGATCAAGTTGTTCAACTTGTCTCTGGTTTTTCCTTTGGACCACTTCTTCTTTTTGGCTTTACCACCTCCAGATGGTTTAGGTTTCTGCGACTTTGCAGGTGTTTTAGATGCGGCAGCAGCCTTTTTGGGAGGCATGTTTATTTACGTTGTCTAAACAAAATAAAGGTTGATAATAAAAATAATTTTGTCATAATTATAGTATGAAATAAGTTATAACAGTCATGAAGAAACAGATATGGCTGTATAGCATCAAATAATACAGACTCCTTCCAAGAATAAAATTAAATTGAAATTGTCTTTATCAAAAGATAAAATAGATTTTTCCTCAATATTCATTCATAAAAAATTGTGTTCCACTCTTTAGATCTGCCTAAATTGATAACTTGATAGATTGCAAAATACAGCTATTTATCAATTATCAAAATAGGTTGTTATCATTTCAAGTTTCAATAATTAATGAAAAAACCCTTGTTTGACAACTTTAAGACATCCAATTTGATTACTTACAAAGAATTATCAAATATGTTTTAATGCCTAGATGTTATTCTGACTTTTTAACTTCCACGCCACTCAATGAATTGATTTATTCTTCTCATATAAAACTTTCCTAGAACACACTAAAACAGTGATCCAATAATGTAAAACAATAATACACTGAAACTCAATCAATATCACAGAAACGAAACAAAAACAAAATTTATCAGAAAGTATTTCTCCTATAAATTTTTTTTAAAAATATGCCATTTTAAACTATATACTTCAAAAAATATTTTTTTCCTCATGTTTACAAAATATAACAGAACTGGAGGTATTGCTTATGTTCATCTCTCTTTGACAAAACCACCTAATGATTTCAAGAAAGTGACATAATGCCCATGTTCAAGAGACGTACTCAGGTCAATTAAGTCATTAACAAAGTTTCCAGTAATACCACGCTCCAATAAAGTGTTCATAAGTAAACTATATAATTCACCATCCATATTTTCAGTTTCGGCAGCGTAAACAGTTTCTTTGTTTTCTTTGTCTGGGTTAAATACTTGCACACTTTCAAAACGTAGTAAATCATATTGTTCATTGCCATCGTCCACTTCTTCTTCTTCTTCTTCATTGATTCCTGTGTTACAATTGCAGTTAAAAAGTAGCGTATTTCCAGATGGTTTGATTATTGAAACTGTAAAGTTAGGATATGACACAATATCAGGCATTTCTTCTTTTTCTTCGGCCTCTGCTTCCATTGATTCAGCATCATCAACATTAACATTCTCATTGATATCAAACACAACTTCTATCGTCTCATCCTTAAAGCTTCGTTGAAGCGTGATAAGTGATCCATCCATACTCATATCAAAATTTCTTATTCTTGGAATTTTCTTCATATTTTCTTTTTCATATGCAATTTCTTCATTTAAGAATGTAAGTAAATCTTTGTCCCCATCTGTATGTGAATTTCTACTCATCTGTAAATTGACGATGCAATGTCTGGTATTGACAAGTGTTCTATCAAAGGTTTTCCAAGAAGCAGCAACAATATTTTTATTAGATGAGAAGTAACGAGATGTCTGAGGTACTTTTCGAGCAATTGATAATACAGATCTACTTAATTTATAGGCATTGCGAGTGATGGACGCCATTTTTTTATCGGTAGAAATGTTCTAGAATCTACGAGTTCGTACAGTACAAACCAGGTATTGTGAAGAGTCAAACACAGTTTTGGTGTATCATAAATAAATATTGGTAAATATGTATCTAAAATGATAGAATAATTAATGCAAATATAAGATAAAAAGGTACCTTTACCCACCAGATATGAGGAAAAATATCCTTGCCACAGAACAACGTGTTACATGCGTCTAACTCTCAGAGGGAATTGCGATGGTCAACGGAGTTCGATTCAGTGCGATTTGGAGATAAATAAGCAAATTAACGCACTGTCCGATGGCTAATGATCCGGTGACCGAAAAAAAAATGTCGTACCCAGTCTTAATTTCTTTCAAAATTCAGATGCACCCGCTGATGCAAGGTCGGAAGGGTCGTCCGGAATTCAAAATCATTTCGAGAAATTGGACACCTTACCAAAATAAAATTAAATATTTTGGTACAAGAGGGCTTTCAAACCCGGATTTCCGTCCAATTTTTTTTTTTATTCACGGATTATCTAAAATATATATTTGTCAATGGAAGGGTATGTATAGTTAAAATTTCAAAGAAAATAGCACGTTTCTCAGATAAAATTTCCGGATTTTTTTTCGGAAGAAAAAAGGTGAATCCCTTCCTGAACCCCGGAAGGCCCTCGCCTACTTTCTTATTCTTGTTTATTTCATTACTTTGTTTGTGAATTTGAATCAAAACATTGACACAAACAAAAAAAACATCTACACTTAAATGACTTCCAAAAAAGTGAAAATGATTTTTTTGCGACGCAGTATACATACTAGTGAGCGAAGCGAAAAGAGTATGCCAATTTTAGTAGTGTTTTTTTTGTTCGTTCCTTAAAAACAAATTGCTCATAATTCAGATGATTTTAAAGGCACATATTATTATGATTCAAATTCAAATCGAGGGGTAAAGATTACTCCCTTAAAGAAGCGTACGAGATCCGTGACAAGAACATTTTATAAGTCACAGGCAAAAGCTTCCTTGAAACAATGATTTATCCCTCGATTCAAATTTAAAAATGGTCGAATAGCGTTGATTAAAAAAGGAAGATTTTTTTTAAAAAAAAGGCAAAACGACATTTCTTTCAGTTTGAAAGTGAGAGACGGGTACTTCAAATAAGACCATATGACAGACGTCCTTCGAAAAAAATGCATGAGAAAAGGGGTTTGAATTTCATTAGAGAAATCCACGCGTCCGAGTGTTTTTTTTCTGTTTTTTTTTTCTTTCTAGAAATCCAACATGCATTCTGCAATGGTATGAAAATTAAAAATACATAATAATGAATAACATAAGAACTTATGTTCGAAAAATGAGGCTTATTTTAAGGAGAAGTGGGGAAGTATCATCTATAAGAAACGTTTTGTCTCCTTAAGAAACATTATTGTTGCATTAATTTTATTTCTGTTTCAAGCATCAGAAAGGCTTACATGACCATTCAGGTATAACGATTCAAAATTTGCTGAGTGGTTTAAGTTCATTGGTGTAAAGTGTTAGTATAGTTATGCAGTTACAGCCAGTTTTGCTCTTTGACGTGCATATAAAGGACATGAGAAAATGGAATGTTTGGTATTTTCTGTCTCAATACAACAGAGGCAGATATGAATGAGATTATCTTCAAAAATATGTTGTAGTTTGTGGCTTCTCAAGGGAATAAGCCCACCTTAAGTTGGTAGACCAAGCGAATTCCGCTACTATCGTGAATTCCAAATATGGATTTGCTTTTTGGTCTAGACAAATTGTTAAGGTGTGTTTTAAGGACAGTGAGCGAGGGCATAGTTTGGAATGTAATGATGGAAACATTCCAATTCTTAATAGCATCTGGAAAAAATG